>ML334363.1:0-19924 GCA_005239505.1 Nicotiana paniculata
GGGGGGGGGGGGGTGAAAAAGGAGGTGTGATAGCCCTGGCGACTCTACTAGGGACCGAACCCAGAATCTCTGGTTCAGGGTTCAAGAATTAGAGCTTATATAACTGTTATGCTTTGGCTTTCCTTATATGATTTTATGTGTTTAAACCTGACGTGCTAATTGCCATATTTACCGCTTTGATATTTATCTGAATTGCATATAAACTGTGCCGAAACCCCCTTCTCTCTGAGTCTTTTGAATCATCTGGGAAGTGTGCACTTCGTGTGACTTCTTTTCTGTTATAGTAATATCCAAATTTTAGAAAGAGGTACAGACAAGTTGCAAAGCCGGCGAAGCTTCTGTATTCGCGGTACGCTGCCCCGACCTCGGCTCAAGCTGTCCGATCGGTTAAGCCTGGTCTAGAACAAAACTCCAGGATTCAAAACTTAGAATAACATAACCTCATGCTGGATCCCTAGTAGGAACACTTATTTGCATCACGTGCATTTTACTTAGGGGACTCGACACAGGGGTTAGGTCCGTCTAGGACAGGTGAACCCAAATAAAAGACCCTCCTGATGCATCTTACCTCTTACGCGTGCATTTATTTGTTTCGGCTTGTGTGTTGACCAGCTAAAAGATAAAAACAACAAAAACCAAGAGTGAGGTAGAATAGAAAATTTCACCTTGTTTTTCCCTGTATTTAAAATATCCCGAAACTCTGCCAAAATTTATGAAAATAATATTTCAAAACAAAGTGAGTCGGTGTATATTTTTAATCAGTCAAGATTTTTTCCGAACTACGCGTTGTTTGATTCTCACCGGTGTGGGATATGTAGGCAACCCTCATCGGGTCCAACTTTATTTTTCAAAATCAAAAGATATAGTTCTAAATAAAATTAGGTGACACCATTCTTGCATAAATAGCCAGATTGCCCAAGCGGGGCACCGAAAAGCTATCTTTGTAAAAGTAGCCGTCTGTGATTTGTTTTTAAATTTTAACTCAATTTTCAAAACACAGCCTTAAAAACTTCCTACCCGAAGTATTGAAGGTCCGTATTCGCAAAGATGGTCCATTATTACAAAACCCTTTGCAAAAAATAACACTTTTTCATTCGGTCAAAATTTTTGTGGTTTTAATCAAAACGAATGTGCAGGATGAATACAGTTGAAAAAATTCCCTTCAGGGTCGTTGAGGAAATCCCTTTAGGACTCCATATGTGGTGGAGCGACTTGGGGGAAACTAGTAGAAAGTATGCTGTGAAAGCTTTAGGCGGACTTACTGGTCTTCTAAAAATCAAGCCAAGGCTGGGCATCGTCGAGGCTCTAGTATCATTTTGGGATCCCGCGCACAACGTGTTCCACTTTTCATACTTCGAGTTGACACCCACGCTAGAGGAAATAACGGGGTATGCTGGTCTCAATGACAATCTTAGAAGTCGGTACCCGGTGGAACCCAGTGCTGTAACTCCACATAAGTTCTTGGATCATTAGAACATTAGTTGGGACGTCCAAGACCCACACCTATCAGAAGGATTCTGCACTTTCTATTTTCTGTACAAATGATAGGGAGATCCCCGGGGCTATGAATCTGACAACACCGACCTAACTCACAAAGACCATGCTAAATGGGAAGCCTGCCGGGGGCTAGCGTTCGTGGTAGCATTCCTGGGCACTTTAATTTGCCCGAGGAGTGACGGACGCATAGATATTGGACTTTTGGGGATGGCAGATTTCATGATGAAAAAATCCAATGGCACACTTATACCGATGGTCTTAGCCGAGATTTATCGTGCTCTAACAGTTTGCCAGTCTGGGGGAAAATTCTTTGAGGGGTGCAACCTGCTTCTACAAAACTGGATGATCGAACATCTCTGCTGCCGCCCAGGGTATATGAATTACGGTCTGGCTGGCCTAAATTGCATTGAAGAACATAAGACTCGGGTAGAGGGGCATGAATTTCCAGGAGGCACAGAAGACTGGCTTGCACACTTGAGTTCTTTGACTACCGACCAAATCGAGTGGACATTCGGGTGGCTCCCTATCAATGAAGTCATCTATATGTCAGCCGAAGTATGCTATCTTCTGTTGATGGGTCTCCGAAGTATTCAACCATATGCCCCACATAGGGTCTTACGACAACTAGGAAGGCATCAAAATGTTCCACACGATGAAGACCTAAGTCAGCAAGTCATTGAACTGTGCCCGAGAGCTGCATTTCCAGAGGACAGGGTTCACCAGATCTGGCATCAGTGCAGGTTTTTGGATCCGCAGACTCGGGTAAGAGATTTGTCCAGAGGGGAAGTAGAGTCGGGCTGCACTTCTTGGTACGGTAGAAGGGGCAGAGAGCATCAATATCAAGAACGACCCGCAAAAAGACCCCACGTGCAACAATTCACTTAGAAAACACAAGAGCACTGGGCTTGGTTAGAAAAGGAAAATAACTACCGAGCTACCATAAGCAAGTTGGAAGCCCAGATCAGGGAAATCAAATTTGAAAACACTCCACAAACCGCCACAACTGAAGGGGAGAAAATAGGTTAACCAAAGAAAATGAAGCTCTCCGGGCCCAGATCCAGAAATTGAAAATAGCTGTTGAGAACCCGGAGAGAAGCAGAACTGATGAAAGACTTATCAACAGTCTGAGGGACAAAGTATGTAGCTATGGGGATGATCTGGACAAAGCTGAAGAAGAACTGGCGAGAGTTCGGGAAAAATTGACAAGAAGTGCAGAGGAAAGCGCAGAGTTTGTTCAGAAACTGAAAAGGAAATATGACCAAGAAGTCACATGCTTGAAGGAAAAGGTGGCCATCCTCGAGAACAAAATGGACAAACAAGCAAAACGGCTCAAGGAAGAAAGAGAACAATGCTATACCATGATGGCTCAGTTGGAGGAAGACTTGCAACAGTTACAAGAAAAGAATCATAAGGACGCCCAGGTTTTAGAGGCTAGGTCTCAACAGATCGGGCGCTTACTCCAAGAAAAGGGTGTTATCAGGCAGAGGGTCAGAGAAATTGCGGATTATATTGTCACAAAATGCCAAGAGTGTGAAGATATGACCCGAACTACCTTCTTCGCAGCGTTAATGATTTTCGTCCACAAGATAATGGATGACCTGTGCCGCCTCCAGCAAGACATGACACGCAGGCCCGTGACGAGACCAAATGATGTCCCGCGGGCCCCTGGAGCAGTAGAAGAACTTATGTATTCTTGATGTCCTTTTCGAGTCTGTATTTCATTTTCTTGTTGCAGTCTTGTTTGAGTCTACTTTAAGTCTTTTGTAGTTTTTAAATTTCCAAGAAAGTACGTCGGAGTCTTTTGTAGTTTTAAATTTCCAAAAAACATTTGTAATGAATGAAAACTGGAAGTTTTATCTAATGAATGGAAATTTGAAAATGTTTATTTCCTTTTGCATTTATTCCATGAACTACGTAATGATCTGATTCACGCGGCGCCGTGGTACGTAGGCAATCCACATAGGATTCGATCATAACCTTAAGAAAGGAAACCGAGCGAGGAATAAAAGAGCGGAAATAATAACAAAGGAAGGACAAGAATGGTAAAAAGGAAAAAACCGAGAAATAAAGCTGGGATGAAATACACAACTGTTGCAAAACATATAGAAAGCATTTAATTGCCTAGGTGCATTTATACCCCAAACGTGCGATTCCTTATGAGATAAATGCTTCAACCTAACGTTTTGATGTTCAATCTTTAAAGGTATTTTTAGGTGGTTGGTTTTGCGGTAACCTGGCTTCCTATCCTTACTTCACTAGATCAAAAGGGAGCATATAAATGACATCCGAAAGTCACTTATCAATCGTCAACTCTTCCATGGAAGACCTGAATCCAGCCATCCCAACATCTGAGTCAGCAACAGCTGAAGAAAACAGGACTCTGCGTTGTCACATGCTGGAAATGTGAGACGCATGGTCCAATGGTAAGGAACCACCCAGTACCATCCCGGGTTTTCCAGAGATAATTTCCAGGGCAGGCGGGACATCCAACATCCCCATAAGTTACTCAGCCACGCCGTTTAGATATCCAACTATGTCGGCTCACTTGGTCGGAAGGCCTTCTGAGGTTCGCCCCCAGGCCCTATTTTCTGGTATGTCTTCCAACATTTTCACCGCACCAACAATCTCTGCTACAGCTTCACCGACCATCTCTGGGCCAAGTTTCGAGCCGCCAGCATTCACATTCCAAACACCGTCCGTCCATCTGGATACCACTCATGTTACTCCCAATGCCTACCCCCAACAACCTCAGTCTGAGGTCACTTTGGGACAAGATAAGAAAATCCCCGAGCACGAAGAAATGGCTCGGAAAATGATTGAGCATAGCCTCAAGAATATACAGGGGCTGAGCGGGCAGAAAAGTGTCTTCTATGCATACTTGTGCATGTTCCCGCACGTCCACTTGCCTCTTGGGTTTAAAACACCCAAGTTCGTAAAATATGACGGACATGGGGACCCCATATCTCATTTGAGAAAGTACTGCAACCAGCTCCGGGGAGCAGGTGAGAAAGAGGAACTTCTCATGGCATATTTTGGAGAAATCTTGATAGGGATTGCATCAGAATGGTACATGGACCAGGATATATCCCGCTGGCATATATGGGATGACCTGGCACGAGACTTTGTTCGGCAATTCCAATACAATGTGGACATCGCTCCCGATAGGAACTCTCTATCCAATCTCAAAAAGAAATCCTCAGAAAGTTTCAGAGAATACGCCATTACATGGCGCAAGTAGGCCTCCAGGGTCAAATCTCCGATGGATGAGGTTGAAATGGTCAGTGTCTTTCTACAAGCACAGGAAGCTGATTACTTCCAAAATATGATGTCCGCCATGGGCAAACCTTTTGCGGAAGCTATCAAAATTTGAGAAATGGTGGAAAATAGTCTAAAAACCGGTCGTATCCTGAGCCAATCTGCCATAAGAGCAAACTCTCAGGCCATCCAAAGAGGATCCGGGAGTGCAGCCAACAGAAAGAAGAAAGAAGAAGGGGCCATGATGGTTTCCGATGTCAGGAAGTCTCGATAATACCCACGTCCATTTCCCAAAACTTCCCAACATTGCTATCCTCACCAAGACGCAGCTTATGCTACGCCCCCTTTTCCCTATGCGGTAATGAACGCTCAGCCGCATCCCAGGCCGCAACAATAATACAATCAGAATAGAGCTCCACCCCCGAGAAATAACAATCTTCCCCCAGCTCCATATAATCCACGCCCTCCCCAAAACAACTATCAGTACAACACCTACCCCCGTGAACCACCGAGGAGACTCAACTTCACTCCTATCGATGAGCCGTATTCAAGCCTCTTCCGAAAATTAGTCTAGATGGGGCTTCTACAGCCCGTACCGCCGACTAGGAAAAACCCAGCATCAGTATCATACAGGCCGGGAACCAATTGTGCCTACCATTTAGGAGCACAAGAGCATGACACGGAGGAGTGTTGGACCCTCAAAAGAGCCGTGGAAAACCTTATAGAGCAAAAGAAAGTGGTTTTAAGGGACGACGAAGCTCCCAATGTGTCGAACAATCTATTGCCCACTCACAATAATGGGCCCGTCATCGGCATGATTTGCGAGGAACAGGATTTTGATCCATCTCTAAAGGCCATCATCGCCATGGAAAATGTGAAAGAAAGCCGAAGGCGGCACCCAAACCAGTCAAAGAAATGAAGAAGAGTAACCCCATCCCCCAGGTCACGGGGAATGTTGAAGCCAAGACAAATATGGGACCCTCGAAAGACGTTGTTCTTTACGTCCCCAAAGCACCCAGGAAGGAACAAAGTATGTTAAGTCCTCCCAAAAGGTTACAGTTCAACAAAGAAAATAATGAAGGGCCCAAAAATGTACGTGCCAAAAGGGACGTATGTGGCGCGGGGGCAAATAATTTCAGCAAGGCTGAATGAGCCCGTGGTTATTAGCCGCGCATCGCAGATTCCCATAAAGAATACTACTGTTGTCCCCTGGAATTACAATAAGACGTTGGTGACGTACAAAGGAAAAGAAATTACTGGGGAAACAAGTGAGATAAACTCATCAGAGAAATACCTCAACCTGGAAGAACTGAACAAAAGCAAGAAAAAACACTTTCCGCCTAAGAAACCGATCAATGTCAGAGAGGCAGAAGAATTTTTCAAAAATATGAAAACCTCTAAATACGCCGTAATTGAGCATCTCAGAAAGTCCCCCACTCAGGTCTTACTTCTATCCTTGCTGATAAGTTCGAACGAGCATAAGAAAATCCTGATCAAAACACTCAATGAAGCATATGTTCCGGCCGAAAACACAGTTGAGCAAATGGAAAGAATGGCAGAATAATTTTTCGAAATCAACCGGGTCTCATTTAGCAAGAATGACTTGCCCCTAGAAGGGGATGCCCACAATAAAGCTCTCCACCTAACTGTTAAATGTGAAGGTTACTATGTGAAAAGAGTTATTATGGACGGCGGATCTAGGGTTGATATTTTACCTCTCTCGACCCTATAAAGAATGGAGATCGGGACTGAGATAATTAGGCCCAACAATGTGTGCGTCCGCGCATTCGATGGTATCAAGAGTGACACGATCGGGGAGATTGATTTGGTCTTGACAATCGGCCCTGTAGAGTTTAAAGTGACATTCCAAGTCATGGATATGGACACTTCCTATAATTATCTCCTGGGAAGACCTTGTATCCATGCAGCAGGGGCAGTACCATCTACTCTCCACCAGATGGTTAAGTTCGAGCATGAAGACCAGGAAATTATGGTCCATGGAGAGGACAAGCAATCTATTTACAAGGACCCATCAGTCCCATGCCTGGAAGCAAGACAAGGCAGCGAGCACATAGTCTACCAGGCTTTCGAGATTGTGGTTGCGGACCAACATGAGGAAGGAACCCCGTGCCCTCTACCCTTCCTATCAAACGCATCAATTATGGTCGCTAACGACATGATTAAACATGGGTACACACCTGGAAAATGGCTCGGGGTGTCCTTGCAAGGCATTAAAGAACCTATCACCTTGCTTACCAATAAAAAGTTCTTCGGCATAGGGTTTCAAGCTACTCCCGATGATGAACAATGGGCTGATCAACGTAAGAAAAATGGTTGGGTATTGCCTCAACCGATCCCACACATTACCGCATCATTTTTCAAGCCAAAATACATGGAGGAAGAGGAAGAGTCTTTCACGGCCGAAGAAATCAAAGAAATCTGCGGAGCAATGAGACAGATGTTGTATGAGGCTCATATGGTCGAACCAGGAGAAGGCTCCAACACTGCTGAAGTGCAGTATATGGGACCTGACGCCAAATTGCAAACCTGGAAGGCTACTTCATTCCCCGTCAGGCGGGAGTCCCGGTAGTTCAGCTTTTGTCATCTTTTCTGCACTATGAGTTATTTCAGGGTGTACTCAAGTGTTTTTAATTTCTTGCCTTCCGATGTAAACCCTCCTATGTTCAAATTCAATGAAATGAAATCAAAATTCCATAGTCTATTATTCTTTTTGATTTTTGTTTACTTTTCTTATTTTTTCAGTCCTAATAATGCGGCCTTAAGAAACATGACATGCTTGCGGACTTCATGTTCTGATCTTAATACGTCGTCTAACCTCGAAATAATGAATCAAGAATCGGAATATGAGGAAGAAGAGTCTTTTAGGGAAAATAAATCGAGAATTGGAACAATCCGAGAATAAGCCTAAGCCAAACTTAAACGAAACAGAACCCGTTAACTTGGGCAATGAAGAGGAGATTCGAGAAACCATGATAAGCATCCACACGGATGAAAGGACTAGGGACGCCTTGATTCAACTCCTATTTGAATTCAAAGACGTGTTTGCTTGGTCCTACGACAACATGCCTGGACTAAGTGTGACTTAGTGGTACACAAATTGCCAACCTACACCGGTTATCCACCTGTCCAACAAAAGCAGAGGAAATTTAAAACAGACATGAGTGACAAGATCAAATAAGAGGTCGCTAAACAACTAAAGGCTGGAGTAATCCGAGTGGTCCAATACGCCACCTGGCTGGCCAATGTGGTTCCGGTGCCTAAAAAGGACGGAAAGGTCCGAGTATGTATCAGCTATCGAGATCTGAATAAAGCAAGTCCCAAATATAATTTTCCACTTCCAAACATACATATCCTAGTTGATAATTGTGACAAACATGAGGTACAGTCTTTTGTCGATTTCTATGCCGGATATCACTATGTGTTGATGGATGAAGAGGAACATCCTTCACTACACCCTGGGGAACATACTGTTACTGGGTCATGCCATTTGGTTTAAAGAACGCTGGGGAAACTTATATGAGGGCCATGACCGCCATATTCCACGAAATGATGCATCAGAAGATTGAGGTGTACATGGATGATGTGATCATTAAATCCAGGACCCAAAGTGACCATTTGCAGCATTGAGGAAATTCTTTGAACGCCTGCACAAATATGATTTGAAATTAAACCCAGCCAAGTGCGCTTTCGGAGTTCCATCCAGAAAATTATTGGGATTTATAGTCAGTCGACGGGGCATCAAGCTGGACCCGACAAAGTTAAAATATATTCGGGATCTACCACCCCCAAGAACCAAGAAGGAGGTCATGAGTCTGCTGGGTAGGTTGAATTACATCAGCAGGTTCATTGCTCAGTTGACATCCACAATGATCCTATATTCAAGCTGTTGAAAAAAGATGCAACCATCAAATGGACAGACAAGTGCCAGGACGCTTTCGACAAGAGCAAAGAATATCTGTCAAATCCTCCAGCTTTAGTCCCACCAAAACCTGGGAGACCTTTGTTCCTATACCTGATAGTGCTAGAAAATTACTTTGGGTGTGTTCTCGGGCAGCATGACGCAACTGGGAAGAAAGAGAAGGCCATATATTACTTAAGCAAGAAGTTCACAAGCTACGAGGCCAAGTATTCTCAGTTATAAAGGACTTGTTATGCTCTAACTTGGGTTGCTCAGAAGCTCCGACATTATTTGTTGGCTTATACCACCTACCTCATCACGAGGATGGATCCTTTGAAGTACATATTCCAAAAGCCAATGCCCGCCGGGAGATTAGCAAAATGGAAAATCTTGCTCACAAAATTCGACACTGTCTATGTCACTCGCACAACAATGAAAGCTCAAAATTTGACATTGGCCGATCATCTAGCTGAGAATCCGGTTGATGATGAATACCAACCTTTGAGTACTTATTTTCCGGATGAGGAAGTCAATTCCGTCGAAGTAACCTCGGAAGGCGCTGACACCTGGAAAATGTTCTTCAATGGAGCAGCCAATGCAAATGGTATTGGAATAGGGGCAATCTTGATTTCTCCCACAGGACCCGGCCCGACTCCGTTTCTTCTGCACAAACAATACTGCTGAATATGAAGCTTGTATAATGGTCATGAACATGGCCATTGACATGGATGTAGAACAGTTATTGATCATGGGGGACTCCGATTTGATCATTAAGAAGGCTCAGGGAGAGTGGGAAACTCGAGATGTTAAGATCCTTCCCTACAGACAGTAGGTGGAGGATCTTAGCAAGCGATTCAAATACGTCGAGTTCAGATATATTCCTCGGTGCCTCAATGAGTTAGCCGATGCGCTGGCCACCCTAGCTGCAATGCTGCCATATCTGGGTAATGTTCACCTAGACCCATTGGAGATCCAAATCAAGGAAAAACATGGTTATTGCAACACGGTCGAAGTAGAACTCGACGTCCAACCATGGTATCATGATATTAAAAGATTCTTGAAGACAAAAGAATATCCAGAGCATGCCAACGAAGACCAAAAGAGAACCATCTGAAGGCTCGCCAGCAGTTTCTTCCTAAGTGGGGAAGTACTTTATAAAAGGACTCCCGATCTAAATCTATTAAGATGCATGGAAGCCAAAGAAGCCGAAAGGATTATGAGCGAGGTGCATTCAGGAGTCCACATGAATGGGTACGTCCTCGCAAAGAAAATCTTGTGGGCTGGATATTATATGATGACCATGGAGAAAGATTGTTTTGGTTTCATCCGGAAGTGCCATAAGTGTCAAATACATGGCGACTTAATCCATGCACCACCATCAGAGCTGTATCCTATGTCAGCACCCTAGCCGTTTGTTTCCTGGGGAATGGATGTCATCGGGCCAATTGAACCAAGGTCCTCAAACGGGAACATATTCATCTTGGTTGCTCTCGACTATTTCACAAATGGGTCGAGGAAGTCACGTTCAAAGATGTAACTAAGAAAGCGGTGGTGGATTTCGTGCATTCTAATATCATATGTCGTTTTGGTATCCCAAAAACTATCATTACCGACAATGCTGCGAATCTGAATAGTAACTTGATGAGGGAGGTGTGTGACAGTTTCAAATCACACATCGCAACTCCACTCCTTACCGTCCCAAAGCCAATGGCGCCGTTGAAGCAGCAAACAAAAACATCAAGAAAATACTCAGGAAAATGATTCAAACATCCAGGCAATGGCACGAGAAGCTTCCTTTCGCATTGTTGGGATATTGCACGACCGTACGCACATTGGTTGGGGCTACTCCTTACCTATTGGTTTATGGAACTGAAGCCATAATACCCGCAGAAGTTGAAATTCCTTCCCTTCGGATTATTGTTGAAGCAGAAATTGAGGATGGTGAATGGGTCAAAACCCGACTGGAAGAATTAACTCTGATTGATGAGAAAAGGATGGCCGCAGTGTGCCATGGAGAATTGTACCAACAAAGAATGGCCCGGTCTTATAACAAGAAAGTGCGACCCACGAACTTCAAAATGGGGAAACTTGTCTTAAGACGTATCCTCCTGCACCATAAAAAGGCAAAAGGAAAATTTGCCCCAAATTGTAAAGGTCCATACATCGTAAGGAAATTGCTACCAAAATGAGCGTTATACCTGAGAGACATCGAAGGGAATGACCCCGAAATGGCTGTCAATGCAGATGCAGTCAAAAGGTACTACGTTTGATCCTCCATATAATGTTAAAAGTTCTCCGATTGAAGTGACGAACGCTTTCATTCTCGCAATAAAACAAAAACAAAAATGTTTCCCTGAACTACGTTTGACTTGATTCTAAAAGGATACGTAGGCAGCCTCTCCCTGGGGTTCAGTCACACCAAAATAAAATCCCACATTTCCCCAAGAGTTTAAGTTGGGGAGATGTTATAATATGTTTGGCGATAATTTCACCAGAGAGGTTCCAAAGTTGTAATTCAATACAAATTCTTTTTCACCAAAACCCTGTTCAAGTCCTTCCGATCAATTGGCAAAGATGTCTAAAATGAGAGAGTCTGATCGGTGAAAACCCACACGGGCACCGTAAGGCGACGGTAAGTAGAGAAATTAAAAATGAGAGAGTCTTGCTAGTGAAAACTCGCAAAGAGCACTACAAGGCGACGGTAAGCAGAGAAATCAAAAATGATAGAGTCTTGATTAGTGAAAACTCGCAAAGATCACTACAAGGCGATGGTGAGGAGAGAAATGAGAGATATTAGTCAGTGAAAACCCGCAAAGGGCACCACTGATCGAAAAGGATAATGGGTCACTGATATGGACACAGTCCGGGGCAAGGTTTCTCAATCTCGAGGTGATAGTTGTGATGAATTTATGAGAGTCTGACGGTTTACACGGATCAGGCATCCAGTCCAAAAGGCATGTCATGTTCATTAAAGTCTGCATGCACACTACATAAGTCCTTACTTCCTTCCCCGAAAGGGATACCTTTTGTTTAAACTCATTATCCATTCTGTCATTTCTTTTTTCTCAATTCCTTTCGGTCTAACTCTATTCCTGAAACAAGACAAAGAAAGGATGGAAAAACTGATTTACAAGGTTCTCATTTGATGCGAGCCAACATACAAGGGGCACGAAGCCTCACCAGGGGCATCAAGTCGATCCCGACTGGCCACAATGGCCGATGATGTAAACACAACTCTTGAAAGGAGAAGATACAAATCAAAATTCCTATGAAGGCAATTGGAGTGAAAGGTTAATTCCCACGTGGCTAACCCCCTCGGCAAAGTCGGAAAAGCCGAAGCACTAGGTGCTTTAAATTAAAGACAGCGGAAATACCAAAAATGGAAGGCCGATAAAGGCGAAGTAAAATTGGAAAGGTTAAGTCTCACGAGACTAATCGGTACGGCAGAATTTGAGGGGCCGAAAAATTCCCCCCAATACTCCAGAAATCCGAAAGAGAAGAAAATGAAAGGCCTACAAAGGCAGAATAAATTTGAAATGTTGGGTCCTACGTGGCCGGTCACTACGACAAAATCTGGAAAGCTAGGGTCCCCGGGCTTAGAAATGAAACCCAATCTCTAGCAAGCAAGCACACAGTTGACATCTTCGTCAAAGAGGTTGAGATCAAGCAGTTGAAAATGAAGGACCCAAAACCAACCACCGTTTCAAACTAACAAATTGTTCTTTGTTTGAAAATAAGAAACATGTGCAAAAGCAATCATGCAAAAAGTAGGTGCAATCAAAAGGAATTGCGCAAGAGCTAGAAGGAGCTCATCAGCATTGAATCCAAAGAAAGGGAAGTTTCCTCCAAAAATCTTTTCCCTCCGTCCCAAAAATTAAAAAGAAAAAAGAAGAAAGAAATATAAAAGAGAAAAAAAGAAGAAAAGAAGAACTGAAGTTGAAAATGACTCAAAGTAGTATGAGGCCTCCAATCCCCAACTACACCTTTTCCCGACATGGGTGTACACGTTCCTTAGTCGATGCCAATTAAGGGTATACATTCCCTAATTGATGACTCCTTTACCAGTTAAGGGTAAACATTCCTTAACTGATGCTTTTCTTTTCCAATTAAGGGCATATATTCCCTAATCGATGTTTTGCTTTTCCAGTTAAGGGTATACATTCCCTAACTGATGTTTTATTTTCCCAGTTAAGGGTATATATTCCCTAACTGATGTTTTGCTTTTCCAGTTAAGGGTATACATTCCCTAACTGATGTTTTGCTTTTTCAATTAAGGGTATACATTCCCTAATTGATGATTCCTTTTCCAATTAAGGGTATACATTCCCTAATTGATGTTTTGGTTTTCCAATTAAGGGTATACATTCCCTAATTGATGCTTCCTTTTCCAGTTTAGGGTATACATTCCCTAACTGATGCTTTTTTTCCAATTAAGGGTATACATTCTCTAATTGATGTTTCCTTTTCCATTTAAGGGTATGCATTCCCTAACTGATGCTTTTCTTTTCCAATTAAGGATATACATTCCCTAATTGATGTTTTGCTTTTCCAGTTAAGGGTATACATTCCCTAACTGATGCTTTTCTTTTCCAATTAAGGGTATACATTCCCTAATTGATGTTTTTATTTTATAGTTAAGGGTAAACATTCCCTAACTGATGCTTTGCTCTTCCAGTTAAGTGTATACATTCCCTAACTGATGTTTGCTCTTCCAGTTAAGGGTATACATTCCCTAACTGATGTTTTGCTTTTCCAATTAAAGGTATACATTCCCGAATTGATGATTTCTTTTCCAAGATACATCCCCTAATTGATGCTTTCTTTTCCAATTAAGGGTATACATTCCCTAACTGATGTTTTGCTTTTCCAATTAAAGGTATACATTCCCGAATTGATGATTTCTTTTCCAAGATACATCCCCTAATTGATGCTTTCTTTTCCAATTAAGGGTATACATTCCCTAATTGATTTCTTTTCCAAGATACATCCCCTAATTGATGCTTTCTTTTCCAATTAAGGGTATACATTCCCTAATTGATTTCTTTTCCAACGTAGGGTATACAACCCCTAGTTAATTCCATTTTTTGCAGCATAGGGTCTCCAACCCCTAATTGAGTTTGCTTTGAGATATAGGGTATCCACTCCCTAGTCTACAATAACTCCGGGTGCACTGATCCCGGCTTTTCGTCGCTTTCAATAATAAAGTAGTGTAGATTTCCTTACAATAACTCGCAAAATTTTCTTGGTGAAAACTGGGGAAAATTTTTTTGTTCGTTTGTTTTTGATTTTGCGCAGATTACAATGGATTCGAGACGACCAAAAGAAGACGTCTCAATTCAGAATAAAAGAAAAGAAGAAAAGAAGAAAAGAAAAGAGTTGAAGCCCAAGGCACAGAAGCGGAAAAGAGGTGGACTACTCAAGACAGATTGAAGTCACAAGCTATGCATGTCCATTCTTGATCCAAAAAGTTGAACAAGATTGAACCAACACCTATAACTAACAAGCATCAAGATTTAGATCGGATTCTGTATAAAGAAGCAGCCAAGACTCAAGATCAAGCTTCAGAAGACTCATAAGTAGGAATCTTGTAACTCGTAGTTGATAGGTTTAGTTTAGTATTTTTCAAATTTTGATTTTGGTGTAATAAGGAGATCCGCAACAGTAACAACAACAACAACAACAGTGAAATCGCAGTTACCCTCTAGTCCCAGCTACCAAAACCTCCAGAACTACACTGACCTGATTCCTTTATAGCCAAGGATATGTAGGCAACCTTTGAAGCAGAGTTTGGTCAAACTTTTCAAAAACGTTTCACTTGGAGTATTTGAGCAGGTAAAAGTTGTTCATAACTGCTCACTTTATCTTTTCCCGAAAACTCTTCGCGTTTCCGAGCAAAGAGGGACAACTGTGAGCATGTAATTTTTCACCTACTAAATACTCCTACAAAATTAGATAAGTAAATTAATCTTATGGATTTGGTTGAATTTTAGTGTTAATTGTGAATTGTTTTGCATCACATATTTATAATTCGTCTTTTAAAATTATTTAAATTGCACAATTAGGTGCATCGTTATTATGTAAGAATTATGAATTTATTTATAAATAATTGAATTAAGTAGCAAACAAATGATGATTATTTGAGGTAATGTAGTTTTGATAACTAATTGCTAAAATTAATCATTTTTTGTCTGACAAAACTATAGATTTAATTAGGAGTATTGAATTAATTATTTTATTCCTAATTGATCTATAATTAGACAAAATAAAGACGAAATTGATTATTGCATTTTTTAAATTTAATTAGGTTTGATTTTAATTAGATTAATTAGGTTGGAATTAAGCCTAGAATGTTAAACATCAGACCTGGGCCAAGAAGGACTCATGCCTAATTCTTTATTTACACTACCCAAACGTATCCAGCCCAAGCCCCCCCTTTGACCCGTCCAACCCCCCATCCTAAATGACCCCATATAGTTTAATTGATTAAATCCAGGCCATTGATCGAAATAGATCAGACGGTCAGGAACTCACCCCCTCTAATATATAGCTGTCCAAACAACCCCCCTACCCTCATTTCCATCAGAAGCCTAACCCCCCCTCCCAAACCCTATCCGCCTCACCACCCTCTTGCCTCTCTCCCTAAACAAACCCTATCCGCCCTCAAATGCTCACCCCCTGTCGGCCGTAAATAACCTATCAGCGGTGGACAACCTCCAAACCACCCCAACATCTCACCAGACAATCCCTTCATCCCCTCAACCCCATGCCACCATTGATTTCCCCAAACAAATATCAAATTTCGAGCAATTTCAGATCTAAGAATCTGAAAAACCTAAAATGCTACAAAAATCGACTTTGAACGATTCAACGGTTCGGACCTACATGAGTCAGTTGCTCTTGGTAAGAGCAATTGATTCATGTGGGTTTGAATCGTTTTCAAACCCTCCGGAGTCCGGCCAAGGTCCGGCGATTCCATTTTTTCCGGCCAAACCCTTTAACGGGTATTCTTCTTCCTTCTTTACTGTTTTACATGTTACTAAAACCTAAAATTCTTGTTAATCGCTATTTTTTTAGATTATTTAGGTCTAGTTAACTTTATTGTTGCTTGTTGCTATTTGATTAGTTAGTGTTCTCCTGTCCTTAATGGTTTGTGTGTANTTCCTTCTTTACTGTTTTACATGTTACTAAAACCTAAAATTCTTGTTAATCGCTATTTTTTTTAGATTATTTAGGTCTAGTTAGCTTTATTGTTGCTTGTTGCTATTTGATTAGTTAGTGTTCTCCTGTCCTTAATGGTTTGTGTGTACTTGATCGAGAAGACTAAGAAAACCAAAAAATGACAAGCTGTTCTATTCTGTTTACAGTTTCTATATGCTATTAAGACATGAAACCATGTATTATAATTCTGTTTTTAGCTCTTTTTCTTAAAAAAATGTGCCTCTAATTACGATTAGAATTAGATTCTATTTCATTACTTCATGATCATTTTCTATTTAAATTATGTGACAAAACTTGTTTTGATTGATTAGCAATTAGGGCTCGTTGGATATAATCTAGGGTTGTCATTTAAATGACTGTTTTCTTTGATTCACGTTTGATTGATTCGGTCTGTCAGCATGTCCTTCTTATCCTTGCTTATTTTGGCAACTTTGTTTAAGTCATTCTAGGATTCTCTGTTATCTGTCGACTTTCGGCTAAAATTCAATCATGAATGTTTAATTATGTTTGCCAATCCTGTTTTGTTAATAATTTTTAGTTCATTGATTGTGCATCATGGTTTATAATTATTCAGTGAAATAATTAAGATGTTAAGACTTCACTTGAGTTATTGCTTAACAGATTTTGGTTTGTGATTCAAGCCTGAGTTGTTGATGTGAGTTATTAACCTTAGCCTGATAGGAGTTAATTAGGGGGATGATTTGGTTAAGTTAATTAGTCACAATTTGATTGAATAAAACCTAAAATCAACTAACCTAAGTATAAGAATCAAGATTAGTCTTAATTAAGCCAATTAAACTAAGATCTAGCTAATAATACTTATCAGTCCTAATTTAACTAAGGAACCTGACTAAGGATAATTAACTAGAGTTAATAATAACCCAAGTAATTTACCTTGGTTACCTAATGGTAATTATACAGACTTCAAGGGGTATATTAGGTAATGTAGATTAGGAAATCAGTTTTTTAAAGGTTAAAAGGGTATTTTCTAAAGAAGAAGGTTCTAGAATAGGGGAATCTATCCGAAAGATAAGGTTCATAGCTACCTTATGTACTATTTCAGCCTTTTGGATGAGGAATACGCAAAGGCATATCCCATCCTTAAGCCTCCTATAAATAGACCCTCTTTGTACAAATTCAAGACCTTACCTTTTTATTCTCTTTGAGCTGCTGAAAGCATTTTAAAAGCACAGAAAAATCAGAGTATTATCCATTCATAAACGAAAATTTCAAGAAAAAAAAAGAGTATTAGTAGAGAAGCAAAAAGAAATCTGATTTCTTTTGGAATCAAGTTCATAAGAATAGGGCTTAGTTTTGAGCTTCTGTTCTTTCCTTTGGATTCTGATTTTGGGAACTCAAACACTCATATCCAAGAATTCTGGGTCAATTCCTGCTGGGCTATTTGGTTTTCTTTGGGTTTCTGTTCATTGCTGCTGAATCTTATTTCTTTTGTTGATTATTTTCCATACTTGACCTTTATTTGGTCAAGTCCCTTTTGTTGTTTTACTCTTAAAAGGTATGTATTAACTCATATGTTCTTAATGAAATGCTGGATTGGAATCTTCTTCTTATACTCCTTGCTTAAACTATTTGTTCTTGATGAATGAGGTAATTCCTTCTGATTTATGTAAATGTGACTATATAGATGCTTATTAGCATGTTAATGAACCTGTGAGTGTGATAAATACTGTTTTGCTGTTGGTATTTCTTTGCTGGAATATTCTGTTTATTTCAGGCTATAGGTATATAAATGTAGTTGATAATCGTGGTTCTACTTTCCATAAAGGGTTGCACTATGGTGTAGAACCTGACCTCCTCTATGGTTAGGTTCTCTCTATAAGTATGCAGAAAATATTCTTTCAATTGAATCTCTTTGGTCAATAAAGAGATTCAACAAGCAAGTCTCTAGATAGAATAGCATTAGCACTAGCGTGGATGAATTTGACCCATCAATGGTCAAATTTTCCCCATAAAGTGCACAAAACAGTAGTGTAGATGAATGAAATTCATCCTTTAAAAGGGTATACAACATGTAGTCAAGAAGGGCTGTAGAGTAAAGAATCTGAACCCTCGTATGGTCTGATTCATTCTCTAAAAAGCCAAGAATAGTCAAAGTGTTCAAATGAATACTGGTTGAAGTATTGGTATGGTTGTTTGAAATGTCAAGCAAGTTTGTATCTCTGGGTTTGAATCAGACTGTCCCTTATAGTCATATTCAAATCTAAGAAAAAATACATAAAACATGTTGCCTTTCTTTCTGCTGAATCTGTACTTGTTTGTTAAAATATGGTTTTTCATCTATATGTGATTATAATAGTAGAATTATCTCTTAGAGGCTTATGTGATTAATTCTATATCCTTGAAGTCATAATAGAGTAATTAGCTAGCACTAAAGGGTAGTGAATCTAACCCTTTAAATGGTCAAATTTACCCCCATAAGATGCTTATATATGTTGGTTTGGACGACTTAGAGCTTAGGTCACTATGGGAGCAGCATGTATAGAGTCGAATTTGATCTCTGTAATGATCAGGTTCATTCTTTACAGTGCATATGAGTTCTATATGGTCCAGTTGGGACTAAAAGCTGAAGAATACATATCCTAAAAGCATGAAAGTTGCTGGCTTTCATAGGAGCAGCAACTAATCTTTCTTTTATTTTCTTCTTATTATTAGAATTTGTACATTTAATTAAGAACAATGTAATAACGTTATTACAACTTTTTTTTATATACTTTTGGTTGTAATAAGGATGGGACTGTACACTTAATTTCAGTTTTATTCATGTATTTCCTAAAATTTGAATTTACCTTCTATCTATTCTGAAAACGACATTAGGCAAAGAACGCATGCGAAATCTTTAAAAAACACTTCGCTGGATCTCGAGAAATGGTTGTCTCAAAATTTAGTTAGAGTTTCAACATAAAGTAAGTGGATTATCTTCAGTCTATTTTGTGTCTTATAAATCTGCGAAAAATCAATGTATACATGTGTGAATTTAAAGCCTTTAGAAACATGAGATCAGTTTGTTTTAAATTGATAAGAATCACTGTCTCAAGATTAATAAGACTACCTGTGGTTCGATCTTTTTGCTAGAAATTATAAAATGTTCTGAAAGTAGCATGATTTTGACTTGCCAATCCATTTCAGAATTGATGAGTCTTTTAGATTTATGTTTAGGCTGCCTAAAAATGGAAAACCAGAAAATCCGTTGTGTTATGCTCCTATGTGTATGTATGAATGAACATGTTTTTTTTATTACCATATTTCCTATTCATTCATCAAACTGAAAAGTAAGGATCATTAAGTCTTATTTGGATTTTCTAAACTAGTGACCTCCCTATAAATTAGCCACAATTAGGATTGGCCAAAAGAGTTAAATGATAACTTGGGTAAATATGGCCATAGCCCAAGATTTGTGTCCTTTAGAATTTAAGCTTAAAAAATCTTCCGCATATCCTTTAGGTTGACAAATACATCTTTAGGTTGAAATTTGGAAAAGAATCAACTATTATCTCAAATTACCATAAATTACACTCGGGATTGGCAACTCATGCCCCTGACCCTCACTCCAAACAACTAATAAAACACATATAGCAACCACGGGTGCATTTCATGTGACGTGATTGCCATGTGTTCAAAAACAACAACTTTATACCATCGTAACTTGTCCAAGATAAATCCATAAACATCCTAATTGATTTCAAAACTAAAAATGCTCTTTCAAAATAAAAAACATAAAGAATAATGAAACATCGCCTAAAATAGGCACTTTAAAACTGTCATGACCATAGTCTTGACTACGTAATCTACACTCGGGTGCGACAACTCATGTCCCCGTCTTCAACTTCAAATTATAATAAAATACATGTTGTAATTGCGGGTGCATTTTATGTGGCGCAGTTATAATGTGTCCAAAAACAAACAAGTGTATGCCATCGTGACTTGTTTCAAGATAAATCCAGAAAGGCGGCAAAAAAGTAAAAAAGGCTAAAAAGCACAATATGTTTAAAACATGTAAATAATTAGATAATTAGG
>ML334365.1:0-57594 GCA_005239505.1 Nicotiana paniculata
ATATATATATATATATATATATATATATATATATATATATATATATATATATATATATTTGCCCGGCACGGTCCGAATCCGTTAAGCCCGAAACCAGACGGACCCACCCAAACCCAAAAAATCCCAGCCCGCTAACAGACCGGAACGATTATCGAACGGACTATTTTTTTTCGTGTCCAGCCCGTAACAGCCCACCCATTAAACACCTTTAAAAGAGACTTATTTTAATCATATTTTAAAGGCTATAAGAACATTTATTTGATTTGTTTCAAAAATAATATTCCATTAGAAATGATTTAAGTTCAAACTTCGCATATTACTCCTAATTAATGAGAAGATTTATATTCACAGTGTCATATTTAGATCACAACATTAGAGGTCTTTCTCTTTAATTTGAGTAGTTTTGATCTTTTCCCAAAAAGAGAAGGTGTTTACCATTTTACTTTTCAAGAACCATAATCCAAAAAGAAGAATTTATTAAAATAGGTGTCAACCCAATCATTTAAATTAAAAATATTTTATTACTATATGATATATGTATATGTATAATTCATATGTTATATGTATATAAATACTATATAATTAATGTGTAATTTACTTATAACGATTAAAAAGTAAACAAGAAATCTGACTAGTTATGTGAGTAAGAACCAAAGGAAAAAAGAAAAAAAGAGCCATTTGCATAAAGACCCTGTTAGCTATACCATAAACCCTACAGTCCACAGTCTTTTCTCAATACCTTACTTCTGCATTTCCCAAATGGCCACTTTTACCAGATCGATCCGCCGTGCTTTCTCAACTGCCACTACTACCTCATTATCTCCAATCAGAGCCATCTCCGATGACTTATACAAAGAGCGCAACCTCAAAAGACTCGTCGAAAAATTCAAGCAGTATTCAGATGTCAACCGTTTCCGCACCAAAAACGGCATTTACGAGTCTACAGTTCAGCGATTAGCCTCAGCCAAAAAGTTCAAATGGATCGAAGAAATCCTCGAACACCAAAAGCAATACAAACCCGACATTTCCAAAGAGAGTTTCGCTGCAAGGCTTGTTTGTTTGTATGGAAAATGTGGGTTGTTTGAGAATGCACAGAAAATGTTTGATGAAATGCCAGAGAGGAATTGTAAGCAAACTTTGAAATCCGTTAATGCCCTTTTAGGTGCTTGTCTCAATTCGCAGAAGTATGACGAACTTGAGACCTTGTTTAAGGAATTGCCTGAAAAACTGAAGGTAATGCCCGATGTGGTCACGTATAATATTATGATTAAGGGGTTTTGTGATAAAGGGGCATTGGATAAAGCAGCTGCTTTGATTGATGAGATTGAAAAGAACGGGTTAAAACCTGATTTGGTTACATTTAACACCATACTAGGTGCATTTTACTCTACTGGTAAGTTTGACGCTGGCGAAAAAATGTGGAAATTAATGGTTAGAGAGAATGTTATTCCGGATATTAGAAGTTACAATGCTAAGTTGGTTGGATTGATTAATAATAGCAAAGTCTCGGAGGCGGCCAAGCTTGTTGGCGAATTGGGTAGTTTTGAGTTAAAGCCTGATGTGTTTACTTATGGCACTTTGATTAGAGGATATTGTGATAAGGGTAATTTGGAGGAGGCTAAAAAGTGGTACTTAGAATTGGTGAAGAGTGGATCTTCTCCAAACAAAGTGATATTTGGAAGTGTCGTTACGGCTGCTTGTGAAAAGGGTGATTTTGATTGGGCTTTTGAGTTGTGCCAAGACGTTTTTAAAAAGAAGTGTCATGTTGATGCGGAGTTGTTGCAAGGAGTGGTCGATGGAATGGTGAAATCGTCAAGGATGTGGGAAGCTAAGGAGGTTATGCGTTTGGGCAAGTCAAATGACTACCATCTTTATAAGCTAAAACTGCCTTCAGATGACTAAGGGACCAGCAGCTGGTTGCTTAGTATTTTAGATGCTGATTTTGGTATGTTAACCTCGTGTAAGAACTTGATTTGATGGTTGTTTCATATCTGTTAGTTTTGAGATATATTGTTGTTTTGGATGTCAAATGAATTTATAATTTGCTCGGCCTTTTATGCACGAGTTTTCCAGACTTAATAGCTTCACTTCATGATGGTTTAATGGTAGAAGGCTTCCAGCTAAAAATGACCCTCTCTATTACCTTTTGGGCTTTTGTATAGATATCTTGGTTGTATATCATCTCAGTTAAGAAATTAGTAGCTTACTCTTTAGTAGCTTTGTACTCCATTCTAGACACGCCTTTTGTAATTGCTAGAGAAATTCTGATAGTGTTGTTACATGCTAATATCATAGTTTGCATTATATTCAATTAATTCTCATTAAAACGTATTTCAACAATTACACTGAATCAACAATAAAAAAGACTGAGGTACTGCATCCAGTATCATATTTAATAGCTTTTTCAATTGTGCTAGTTATAAGCCTTCCTTCAAGAGTCATATCTCAACAATCAGCTATTGCCAGAGTCATACCAGAAAATGAGAAAAAGAATCTGTAACCGAGAAGAAGAGACGTATAAGTAGCAGAAAAGAGGACCCGCAAGAAGGAGAAAATGTCATCATGGATAATAGAAAAAAGAAGATATAAATAAATCAAATTAATAGCAGAAAAGTTGTTGCAAAGTAACTGTTCTCAGACAACAAAAGGCTATTTTTTCTCCTCCTTTTTGTCAATGTGTCATCTTTTAATGTCAAATTAGTAGAAGCAACTGATATCACTTGGATTGCATTGCACCTCATTGTTCCAAGTTTGAGCTTCTTCGGAGTTGCATTGACTCACTGATCATATGCGATAACATTTAGAGCAATAAGTTTCTATAACCTTCCTCCAATAGCATGATAAATGACTATGACACAATATAGATGCATTTCTCCTGTACTGTGGGAACCCTGGAAATATTAACCCATAGATTTCGTAATGAGCTTGGAGATGGTTACATATTGGTTGTGGTTAATGATTCAAAGATGGTTAAACTGATTATATGTGTTCTCGTTAATATCCTAAGATGGGCACATTTTACTCTATAGCAAGGATATTCCATGCCTATAACAATCTTGCTACTAGAACTATTTCTCAGATATAGACGTAATTTGTACAGGCAACTTTTGGTGTAATATCATAAGGATGATAAACATATATATAAAAGAAAGTTCTTATGTACATGCAAGAAAATGTATCTTATATATAAAATGTTACCTCAAAAAAAAAAGTACATGTAAGAAAATGGTCAGAGAGAGTTGTCACTAAGGGTGTGGGTGATCTATTAAGACCCTTAACAGAATATACTATCGCACACAAGTATCAACGACAAAAGAAAATGATATTTGCATCTTTGTGTTTGAAATTCCTTCCAATTTCCTTTAACGTGCTATGAGTTATTTCAAGTTTAGCCTCACCAAAGGTCTAATCTCTTTGCCTCTTGTGCCATTTCAACTACTTGAAGAAGAATACTCTTTAATTAGAGGAGCATTTCGTGGCCTACTTACTGTCAAATGCTTAATAAGATATTATGGTTTTGTTTTTCGGATAAGTATTATTAACTAATAAAGGTGTCATCAAATTAAGGTGCAAGTTTGCAATATTATGTGCAAGAGTCATGTCAAGGACTCAAAACTTATCTGAGGATACAGGGGAGAAGTTGTCAATATCTAAACTCTTCCCGGAACTATGCACTAGGAAGCGTTGCTCACTATGTTATTCTTTAAGTATAATATGATACTAAACAGAATAACTGTACCTGAGTATGAGTGCACTCAGATAGTCATTAGCAGGAAATATGTTGCTTCTGTTTCTGATTAGTTAATCCTAATTTGATTAGTGTCACTGTGTCAGTATCAAAATGTTCCAGACTTTAGTCTAGCGGTAAGAGTGCAACACTTGATATGTGGTAGGTTCCTATGATGGGTTCAAATCCTGTCGCAGATAAAAGCTTAGAGTTTAAGTGGAAAAGGATAAAGGATGTGAGCCCGTTGTTCACCAAGTTTTGAACTGTGCGACGCTGACCCTCGAGGATTTCTCGGATAAGAGAAAAGTGTCAGTTTCAAAATGATTAGATGGTTTTGCTCTTGAATCGAATCTATTGCTCCCTGGGGAAGTTCTGATGAACTGGATCTGGTTTACTCTGCCAATGGAATTTCAAAATATAAAAGCTGTATGCACATTTTGAATTGGAATTAAATCTTCTTATATTAGGTTTGAATTAAATCTTTCAATATCATATTTTACAAGTGATTTTGTTGCCATTTAGGATTTCGCCATCATGTACCAGATTAATGAGGCAATTTAGGGTCAATTCAAATATCAACTAAGGCTCTATTTTATCAGACAAATGCAGACTTGTGGACATCAAAATGCAATAATCTATACTCTATAGTAGAGCCGCATTTTTTTTAGTGTGACTAATTATTATGTGTGGCTATACAAGATCACCTCCTGTGTTAAGTTGCAAAGGGTTCTTATTCATTTATCAATTAACTTGGTTTTCGAAAATTGAAGGATTCTACACCACAAGAATTAGAATCAGAGCACCAAATATGATAAGCTGAATGATAGAACTCCTCAAAGAACTAAAGCCACATGAATAAACCGAGCCCGAGTTTTAAGATTTTTTTATCAATCTTAATAAACGTTATTTCAACTATTATTTTTTCCTATTCTTTTCAAAGAATTAGTACTAAATCGACATTTGAAACTACCAAAAGAAGAGAACATTTCAAAAATTAGTTTCCTTTTATATAATAAATCATGTGTAGTCCCTGAAAATTCGTTGAAGATTAGGTTTACCATTCTTGAATGATTGTTTGGGATGGCAGAACAGCAACTAGAGTTGTTTTATTTATAAAATATTCCTTCTTTACGTATTACATGCAATCTTGTTTTTTCAGTTCTTTAGTAACCCTTTATCTTTAAAACAAGCAAGACACTGATCATAAATCTCTTCAATCCCATACTTAAAGTTGAATCCTTCTTTGATGAGTTTTTCTGACGAGATGATCAGCTTAGCTTTGGAGGGGAAGTCCCCGAAACTGCAATTGATCAATCAGATATATGTCAGTATTTAAAGTTGTAAACCATAAAGATAATGCAGTCTATGAAAATAAGATGGAATAGAGTAAAAAGGGAAAATGTCATCAACAAGGAGCGAAAGAATCAAGTTTTCTGTGGTGATATCAGAATTTGCACCTATTGTATCTATTTATTGATCAGTCCGCTAGTTTCTTTGCTCCCATTCGATCGGTCTTCCTTTTCTGTTTTCTTCCATTAATACGACCTAAACATATCT
Organism: Nicotiana paniculata; assembly: GCA_005239505.1. NCBI lineage: Eukaryota > Viridiplantae > Streptophyta > Magnoliopsida > Solanales > Solanaceae > Nicotiana > Nicotiana paniculata. The sequence goes on from ML334365.1 coordinate 5,285, forward strand.
AAATCCTGCTCTTTTGCTCCTATGGTTTGCTAAATAGTTGCATGTCGTTATCTCTGCACCCTGATCTTTAATGCACCTATACTCTGTTAGTGGCAATTCTAACAAAAAGTGAACAAGAAGCAGAATTTTACAAGGAAACATTTGTATTTGTTCTTGAAAAGTTACTTATATATCATCCCAAGATATCCGAAGTTGGATATCTTTTCTTCAAGAAATTAGCTAGCTCCGGAATACTGGTGTTGATGGCAGAGCAAATGTATCGTCCAGAAGCTGATTCTTTCTCAGCAACAAAAATATGGGCGCGACAAACATCCTCCACATGTGTAATAACTATTGAACCTGATAACATCTGTATACCCTTCAAGTTACTTGTAAGGAATTCATTCCCTGTCAAAAAATTGCAAATTTAAGGTCAGATTCTCTGAGCTATATTCATTTACAATTTTACTAAGAAAATTCAATTCAGAATGAACATTAGTTATTGCGACCTGTGATCAAGGACATGGCAAGATTAACACTGCTTGGAGTTTCTAGAGTACGGTAAGGGCCAGCCATGAGAGATGGAATTACAGCTCAATATTGGAAACGTCCTTTGGTCTTCGATTCATTCCTTGACAGCTACCTTAACCCGAGGATCAAGCTTACCAGAATGCTCCGACTGAAGTAGTTGATCTAACACAGTAATAATCTTCAGTGGTGCTTCTTCCCTGACAGGTTTAACTTTTTGATGTGGTCGCCACATAATTCAATATGGTAGCATAGTGAATGGAGGTTCTAGATTCTAAGAACAATTTCCATGTGCTTGACCAGTAACAAAAGAATCAAGCTCGCCCGTAAGGTTACATGTAGAGGATATACTTAAGTAACAAATTTAACCTCTTAAATGAAGTAGTTACACAATTCATGTTATAACTTTCATATAAGTTAGTTTATCAGCTAATCACATATGATATTAATAATGATATTGAGAAATTACCCAAGTGGGGGGTTTTATGGAAGTCAAAAACTCGACGTCGGTCCAATTAGAGTCGTCCATGACGAGGCCTGTGCCATTAAGCTGGTTGATAGTCACAGCTGCTGCTGATGAGGTCAAGATAACACGTTTAACTGTGTTTGATTTAGCACAGGCTTTTAGAAAATTGAGAACTCCTTGTATTGCTGGTTTGATCATATCATTCTGCCAATATAGGGAACGGCGATTAACATAGGCGAATCAAAATTTACAGGAAATAATTTCAGAATGAGCGCGATCTTATTATGTGCATACATTTTGAATATTCTTATTATATGCATACATAGTTTGAAACTATAATAACTGATTCAGTTGAACTCACGTAACCGGCTCTCAATCTATGACGATTAAATGCAATTGAAAGCTTAAGTACACTTGGTATAATTCTATACCTCTGGATCTTAAGAAGCAAAATTAATTGGTGTTGCAACATGGAAGACAATGTCACTGTTGGGATATATACTATTAACTATGAGTTTGGTTTGGATATAGTATTTATTATGGAACAATTGTTTATTTAATTTTAATAAAGTTTTAAATAGATCATATATTCGTCTGTGTCCTTTACTTATATAGTAGATAATTTAGTGTATATAGTTTAGCTTATACACGGAAGATTAAATCATCGGTTCTTATAAGTATAAAGTTTGAGTTCACAATCTAATGATGGAATCGGACAAACCATCATAGATGATTGTAGCAAAAGATTAAATATAATTTATTTTGATTATGAGAATGGCTTAATTCCAACTTCTTGTACTAGTACGTTTTGTATGTATTGAACGGACCAAGTAGAGATAAGTATTTTATACTGACTTAATAAAATAAACTCTCTAGCCATTAAATGTACTTATACTCTTAATCTTGATATAATTATTATTAGTTGTGTATATTATTATTGGTTTGATCTATTAAAAGGCGAGATTCTTTCGCGGGTCAATATGCCTGGTAAATTGGATAATAATAATGTACATTGGCGAAGTAATAGTTAGTTGATGAAATCCATGTCTCGGTTTAGAGATTGATGATACACCTTTATGAAAGCTTATAAGTTTTCATGTGGAAACCCGACCGGTGAATTTTGTATCCGACACATGAAATAAGTTAAGCAAAAGTCTAAAGGAAATAATCAATAAATTAAATTGTCAGTAATTTAATTTAATTGATGAGTATCTGCATCTTAACATGGGGAGTTAAATAAGATTTAATGGATAAATTTCGAAATTGAATAAGGAGTGTAATTACGAATTTTTAGTGGAATAATTCGTAATTAATTATGGTAGATATTAATTTCGAAAATTAGAAATTAATTCCATAATTGTAGCCTTGTTAATTAAATTTTGTAGTCCCTACTGTGCCTAAATAATAGGAAATAAAGGAATCCTTTTTTTGGTGGAAAAGAAAATCCAACAAGTTTTGGGTAAAGGTTTTAACCCTTAAAACTTGTGCTATAAATACATAAGATTTTCCACCTAGAATAAAGAGAGAAAAAGGAGGCCGAAAATTTCAGCCATGGTGGCCAAAAATTTCAGCTATTTTTCCTAGAATTTTGCCCAGACGAAATTACTATTTTCGGGTATTATTTGGGTAACACAGTAGAAGACCGTCGAACGTTCGAGGATCACGATTGTGCAGGTGGTGGAGATTCCATTGAGAAGTTATGGAATTGAAGACTCACACGAAAAACATATATGTTCACGCTTCAAGAGGTAACCCGTGAAACCCCGTTTATGTTAGTTGTCTAGATTACATGTGATTTTGATACTGGGATTTCTTCCGCTGCGTATAATAATCCATCAATTGGTATCAGAGCCCACTCACATCTGATTAGATAACTAATTTTTTCATGAAACAAGAATAACGTGTTTATGTGCGTTTTTGAATTACATGTATATGTGGTTTTCTGAAAAACTGCACTGTTGTTTTGTGAATTAATTGTGCTAAAGTTTTAGGGTACTCTTGTAATCATGAGATATCTGTTTTCTTATTGATATTTGATTGAGATTATCTGAATTTTTTGGGGTAAGCCCTAGAAAAACGCAAAACCTGTTTTTGGCCGAATAACCGGTATTTTCGGAGGTCAGTGAACTTGACGGACTCCGATTGAGCTGAAATTTGGTGGGTCCATCGGAAACGACGTGGTAAGAAAAACTCACTTTGTTGTAGTGAATCATGGTGTTTTCGGCGTTTAGAGGTCGTTTGGACCATGTTTTGGGCGTTTTTCTATTTTTTGAAAATTATTTCTTAATCATTTTAATTCGTTTTTAATTCAATGGTGGTGGGGTGACTCCCCATGGTCCCCATGATTAAATACTGATCATATAATAGGTTTATACATTGGCTATTAGCAAATAGACGTATTGTTGTTGTATTAAATTCAATAATAGAGGTCTAGGATTCTATTGACTAGGTCTTACAAGGTATAATTGATATTGCATGATGATATAATTATTTTGTAAGAAATTGAAATCCTATATTTGATATCCTGGATGACTAATGATTGTAGCGTTTGGCATATTTGTGCATAAAAAAAATTCTCAAATTTTAGTTTATGTTTTCATGCCCAACGTGATTACTAGTTTTGGATTTTCGATGAAGATTTTTGTTCTCTGGTTGGAGGTTGTAATTAAGTGAAATATGACGGTATTTCATATGAGTTTCACATCCCTTAAGTTATGGTCAACATTCTGCCATAAAATAATTTTATGAGCTATATGTAATTTTACTTGTAAATTGAGAATTTTAAGAGTAACAGATAGTTACCACTAAAGCGGTTTGTTTATTTGAACTCATGAAAATTCTGAATAAATTTGTACATGTGAAATTGTGTCTATTCATGGATTGAGCATTATGATTAATAAGTAGGATCCACAAAATGGTCTATTCGTTTGAGTCATTAAATGTGCTTAATGTACCATGTGAAAATTATCCTTGATAAATCTACATTAGTGGTGGAGGTTCTTAACTAGAAAAAGAGTTTTATCTTTGGGTACTAGTGAGACCAACACCACCCATGAGAAGAGATATTAAGTTTTTCGTCGAATGGGAGAAAATATAATATCTTAGGTTCTTCTGTATTTAATAAAAGAATAATTTATGTAAAAGGAGATATTATGTATCCTAGAAATAGGAAGAACATAATATATGCCTTGAGCTCATAGTATAATTACAAGGAGAATGAAATCAATATCATATTTTTTTTAATTCATGAAACTGTTTAAAACTGTTATTCTTCGAGTTGGATACAGGCTGGTGGTCATGAATTTGACGAACTCCAATTGACCTGAAACTTGGTAGGTTCATCGAAAACGATCTAGTAAGAAAAACTCACTGTTATGCAGTGAATCATGCTGTTTTTCGGCATTTTGAGGTCGTTTAAATGGGTTTTCAAGCAGTTTATTAATTTGAATTTGTTATAAATCTGAAAAGTTATTTTTTATATATCGGCTATATTTGTGTTAAATATGAGACATGATGATTTAACTTGATATGATATATAGCAAGAATGCAAATCACATGAGTTTAATCCTAAATATACCAAAAATAATTTATTTGAATTTGGTCTAGCTTTTGGCGATCGTGAATTATCACGATCTCCGAATGACCTGAAATTCGGTAGGAACATTGGAAATGATCAGTTAAGAAGACTCACTGCTATGCAGTGAATCACATTATATTTCGATGATTCGGGATCATTTAGATGAGTTTTTTTTGGAAGTTTTGACGGATTAAAATGTGATTTACATACGAAAAGTCATTCTTTCTATCATTTTATTTATGTCTAATCTGGAACATGATAACTCATGTTGATTTGACATGAATTGGCATATGATAAGAATGTAGGTCATATTTTAAATTCTTAAAAAAAATGCTTAAAATGGTAATTTTCCAATTTTGGTTGGAATTTTTGGAGATTGTGATGTTAACGATCTCCGATTGATATGAAATTTGGTAGGGTTACCGGAAACAGACCAGTGAACAATACTCACTGCTATGCAGTGAAAAACGTTAATTCTAGCATTTTAAGACTGTTTAAATGGTGTTTTGAGCTTTTTTTTTTTAATTATGGAACTTAATCCTCAGGAAAAAAATTCGTGGTTGTGATAAAGTGGTGATAGGAAATAACCCCTATGATCACCATTTTTTATTTATAGTGAGATAATAAATTTACGCATTGACATTAGGTCTTCCTCCATATCGGATAAATTTATTATGAACCCACTAGATACAGTTACTAGTTATTGATAACTTGAATTAACTCTCTATCTGAGTTAAAAGGTTGAATCAATTTTGTAACTAAAATACAATCATGATTATATGGTGGTAGAAATATATTTCTATGGTCTTCCACAATTAATTTCAAGCGAGTAATAAATTTATGCGTTGACTTTAGGTCTTCCTCCATATCGGATAAATTTATTGTAAGCTCACTAGGTGAAATACTAGTAATTGATATCATGTACTTACTCTCCATCTGAGTATACATGTTGGATCAATGGAACTAGAGATATTAAAAATGATGTTCACTTGACTTAAATTAACATTATACTCTCCATCTGAGTTGGGTCTGTTTTAATTTATTTGAGTGAACAATTTGGCATTACATATGTATGTTGCATGAGTAGTTCTTTTCCCATCGAAATTTTCTATTCAAGATGCATGAATACATATATGTATAGTGTGTTTAAGATTTTAGTTTTAAATGGTTATATACAATTATCTGAAAATACTAGTAAGCTCTCCATCTGAGCTGGTTTTGTTTCTTTCTGGATTGTATAATTCTTGCGTTATATAATATGCTTTGCATGAATAATTCTTGTCCCATCGAAATTTATTATTTGAGATGCATGTATGTATATAAATATTTAATGCAGTCTGAATTTTATCATTCAGTGTTTTGACTGATTATGATCTATTTAATGTTTTATCTCAACTCCACTATGACTTTATGCAATTTGTCGAATTAATTGTTAAAATTTTCTTTTGGAAGTGGAAAGACATTAATTTAAAGGATGCAATATTTGTACCTTTTGTTAGAAGGAATTTAATTCTGGTTTCTGGGTAAAATAAGAGATGGATATTTGTTTTAAGTTTCGAATAACTCTTGAGTTATTGAGTTTGATAAACATTTTATCTCTTGTGGTACATGAATGCATGACCTTATTATTGTATATTAATGTCTCTCCAGAACAGAACAATATTAGTCTATATCATAAGAGAATATGTTCTCATAATTGAGCAAAACTTATCTGCGCACCTTTGTCTAAGTCATATTAATCTGGATAGGATATCAAGTTGGTCAAGGATGGACCTTAAAAGTTCATTGAAAGTAGAGGCACTACCAACTTGTGGATCCTGTTTGGAAGGAAATTTGACTAAAGGATGTTTCCCTTCAAAAGGAAATAAAGCTAGTGATAAACTGGAATGAATCCCTTCTGATTTGTATGGTTAAATGAACATACTCGTAAGAGATATTAATATATTTATTTGATGCACCGTAAGTCTTAATGATTTGAGTAATTCAAGGGTTTTAAGACTTGGAACGAAGAAATACCAAGGAAATATATTAAGTTACTGCAATTTGATTGTAGTGGCGAGCACCTCTCTAAAGAGTTCTTTTGTTACTTATCAGAATAAGGGATTACATCTCAATTGACTACACCGTAAACTCCATAATAGAGTGGTGTAGTAGAAAGAAGAAATAATCTTTTTTGAACATGGATAGATTAATGATGTGTTATTCAGATTTGCCTTATTCGTTTTTGGAACATTTGCTGGAAACTGCAAATTACATTCTGAATTAGTTCCTTCAAAGTTAGTACCTAGGATATCTATAGAACTGTGGACTGAATATAAGCTCAGTCTATGCATTCAAATATAGGATTGTCCCACATATGTGTTGAAAGGGAAAGCGGATATGTAAGTTGGAACTAAGAATGGATAGGAGCATATTTATTGAATATCCAAGGAAACGAATGGAGTTTTATTTTATTGTCCTAAAGAAAATAAGGCAATTGTTAGAACAAATTCATTTTTCTAGATAAGGACTGTTTAATAAATCATGTTCCTAGAAGTAAATCAATTTTACAGGAACTGGACAAAGAAATAACTAGATGTTCAAGAACATCGAAACGCACATGTCAGGATTGACGTTCTATTGCATTTATGTAGTGGGAGAACGTTAAATACATGCCTTTATCAAGTAGGAGTGATGTTTGAACAGTGAACACTATAGTAAGAAAACGCTAGTATTTCAAAGCCGTAAGGTAATGAAGGTAATATTAGTAGTACTTCGTCGTAGTGGGAGAATACTAAGGAAAATTATAGTTTGATATACACTCTTGGGATAGTTTCAGTAACAGGACCCTTGAAGAGTTTAATACAAAACTAGATAGTTACGACACAGCACTATTGGACAAATATTGCATCAGAAATAACTTGGCAAGATTCTTTAACAAAATCTTATTTTGTGGAGACTTTTAATAGTCATATAAAAAGAATGCCTGACAAAGTTGTAGATGCATGGTTACAAGTCTAAGTGGGAGATTATTGGGGCATATACTATTAACCATGCGTTTAGATATAGTATATTCAATAATTGTCATGGTTAAAAGTCTAAGTGAGAGATTGTTGGAATATATACTATTAACCATGAGTTTGGTTTGGATACAGTATTTATTATGGAATAATTGTTTATTTAATTTTAAGTTTTAAATAGATCATATATTCGTCCGTGTCCTTTACTTATATAGTAGATGATTTAGTGTATAGAGTTTAGCTTATACACGAAAGATTAAATTATCCGTTCTTAGAAGTATAAAGTTTGAGTTCACAATCTAACGATGGAATTGGACAAACCATCATGGATGATTGTAGCAAAAGATTAAATATAATTTATCTTGATTACGGGAATGACTTAATTCCAACTTCTTGTGCTAGTACATTTTGTATGTATTGAACGGACCAAGTAGAGATAAGTATTTTATACTGACTTAATAAAATAAACTCTCTAGCCATTAAATGTACTTATACTCTTAATCTTGATATAATTATTATTAGCTGTGTATATTATTATTGTTTTGATTTATTAAAAGGCGAGATTCTTTCGCGGGTCAATATGCCTGGTAAATTGGATAATAATAATGTACATTGGCGAAGTAATAGTTAGTTGATGGAATCCATGTCTCGGTTTAGAGATTGATGATACACCTTTATGAAAGCTTATAAGTTTTCATGTGTAAACCCGACCGGTGGATTTTGTATCCGACACATGAAATAAGTTAAGCAAAAGTCTAAAGGAAATAATCAATAAATTAAATTGTCAGTAATTTTAATTTAATTTATGAGTATCTGCATCTTAACATGGAGAGTTAAATAAGATTTAATGGATGAATTTCGAAATTGAATAAAGAGTGTAATTACGAATTTTTAGTGGAATAATTCGTAATTAATTATGGTAGATATTAATTTCGACAATTAGAAATTAATTCCATAATTGGAGCCTTGTTAATTAAATTCTGTGGTCCCTACTGTGCCTAAATAACAGAAAATAAAGGAATCTTTTTTTTTGGTGGAAAAGAAAACCCAACAGGTTTTGGAAAAGGGTTTTAACCCTTAAAACTTGTGCTATAAATACATAATGTTTTTCACCTAGAATAAGGAGAGAAAAAGGAGGCCGAAAATTTCAGCCATGGTGGCCGAAATTTTTCAGCTATTTTTCTTAGAATTTTGCCCACACGAAATTACTATTTTCGGGTATTATTTGGGTAACACACTAGAAGACCGTGGAACGTTCGAGAATCACGATTGTGCAGGTGGTGGAGATTCCATTGAGAAGTTATGGAATTGAAGACTCACACGAAAAATAGATATGTTCGTGCTTCAAGAGGTAACCCGTGAAACCCCCTTTATATTAGTTGTCTAGATTATATGTGATTTTGATACTGGGGTTGCTTCCGCTGCGTATAATAATCCATCAGTCACATCCAGCAGTAGGTGCATCAAAGCTTGTTTCATCTGTTAAGTCAGCTTGGAAAATTCTCAATTTTCCCGAACTATGTAATGCTAAGAGGTGAGAGTCTTCTTTTGATTTCCTAAAGTATTAAAGAATTTTTAGACTATAAGATAATTGAAAAAATAATTTTAGGTAAGTCTGATCATAAGGTGAACTAGTTTTCATAAAAATAAAGCAGGCAACCTGTTAGAACAAGATAAATATATTGTTAGAGTAAATTTTTTTTTACATTGTCAGTGTTTATAAGTTAAATCTAAAAGCTAACCGTAGTCTCGGACTGTTGTATTAACAGTGTACCCTTTCTCAAGCAAAATCTTGACAAGCAAAGATGCCATAAAACCAGTGCCACCAATTACACAAGCTGCCATGGATTCTTAATTTTCTTTAATCAGGCTAAAAGCTTATAGAAACAAATTACTGAGAACACTCTAACGTTAATATTCTAGGATCAGATTAATGAAAGTCTGCTGTCTAAATATTTGGGTGCATCGTTTTATATCACTAAGATCATCAGGTTATGAGGTAGATGAGCATGTGATGCCACCAAAAGGTCAAACGTTGAAGTTCAAAGCAAGGTCTATAGAAAAAGAAATACACTATAATAACAGAAGAAAAGATAAGTACACTTGAAATAGTACAATAATACCTAAAAAGAAAAAATGCAGTATGGTACACCAAGCATCTCGCATTCACGCAGGGTCAGGGAAAGAGCCGCACCTTTAAGAGTGATGTAGACAGTCTACCCTAATAGAAGCATTAGTGATTGTTTCCACGATTCGAATCCGTGACCTATTAGATCATATGAAAACAAATTTACGGTTGCCCTAGACCACAAACACTAAACACCTATTTAGAGAATATTCTATCTACTGGGGCTCTTAAATATCTGATTTGCTAAATGGTTAGTTTCCATAGTCTACATGTCTTGATTGTATGTGGTGTTTGAATTTTTCTAGAGTTTGGTGGAATAGTTAGTGAGGCCTATTGGGGAAAATTTTCTACTGGTAATATAGAGCTTTAATTTGAGTAAAATGAGAGAAATGGGTCAGTGAAGCGCGATTGCGGAAGTCCTTTCGCGATCGCGTAGAGAAAATATTCTGCTGCACTGACTCGACTTTGGAAGCTTATATCTTGAAATCTATAAGGAATTTGGAGATGATTCAAAAACGATAGTTGTATTGCTTTGAGTCTAGCTTTCGAAAACTTACGCCATTTGGCATTTGGAGTTGTGTAAAATGAGTTACGGTTGATACACTACAGCATGTCCGGGAAGTATTTGGAAATCGCATTGTGTTGCATAGGACTGACTTTAGCAACTTATATTTAAACATCTATAAGGAATTACGAGATGAGCAAAGAATAAAAGTTGTATCCCATGTGTCCAATTTTTAAAAAGTCAAACCATTTGCAATTTGGAGTTTTGTACAAAAAGTTATGTCCATTATACTAGAGGCTATCCGGAAGAGCTAGGCATTTGTTCTTCGCGATCACGAAGCTTTTTCCGCGATCGCGAAGAGTGAATTTTAGGCTGGAAATTTTTGAACTTCGTGACCGTGAAGCATTTTCCACGATCGCGATGAGTAAAGACCTGGACAGAAGTTATATATCGAAGGTTAAGCCATTTTAACATATTTTGACTTCTAAAGCTCGGTTTTTTGGCGATTCTTTGGGGGTTTTTCACACAAATCGAATGGGTAAGTGTTCTTCCACTATAATTAATTATATTTCAGGAATTAGTTCTTATTTTATCATTTAATTTGTGTTTTGGGTTGAGGGAATTGTGGGTTTTGAAAGAAAACTTCAAAAATGAAAATTCATGATTTGAATGACCAAATTTTATCGGAATTAGATAAATTTAGTATGAGTGAACTCGTATCGGAATGTGTAATCGGAATTTGTAAAATTTGTCGGGTTCCGAGGTGCAGGTCTGGGGTTCGACTTTTGGGTTGATTTTTATAATATTGTAAAGATTGAGACTTTATTATTCGGAATAGTTCCTTATACGTTTTATATGTATTTTGAAGTTGTTTTATTTGATTTTGAGCCGTTCGGAGGCCTTCCCACGCGAGAAGTCTATTTTTGAGTACCGGGTTGTCGTCTTTGAGGTAAGTATCTTGCCTAACCTTGTGTGGGGGAACTACACCTTAGGATTGAGTCTTCCTTGTTGATTGTAGTCCGAGTATGCGAGGTGACGAGTNTAACCTTGTGTGGGGGAACTACACCTTAGGATTGAGTCTTCCTTGTTGATTGTAGTCCGAGTATGCGAGGTGGCGAGTTTGTACTCAGACTTATTTGCAATTAGATTGGCTTCTTATGATTCGTAGGTTCTTATATTACCTGTGTATGATTTGTAGTTGTTACATTGGAATCCTTGGTTGTTAATTTCATCCCTTCCTGTTTTAATTGGAATTACTCATTTTTTTTGGATTCCTTCGTTGGCTATTTGACCTTACTTGACTTAACTGAATACTCAACTTCTCTTATCATCATGCTATACTTTCCTCCTAGCTTGCCTAATTGACTATAATTAGTGTCATCTAGCCTTATAGTTGACTAGCTCTAGTCGGAACGTCTATTCGTTGGAGTAAAGCATGCCCGTGAGTCTTAACATTGTGATTTATATGACTATTCCCTTAAGTGCTACTTAGGTCTAATTGTTAGACATTTATGTCATTGGTTATAGTTGTTTCCCTTGCCGGGATCGTGTGATTTCTCTTATTATTCCGTTGTGATGATGTTGTTTGGCTTGTTGAATCCCTTGTCGTGATGTTATGGTTTCTATTATTATTTATGCTGTTAATGATATTATTTGTGTTGTTGACTCCCTTGCCGGGATGTTGTGATTTATGGTTCATATTATGGATGTTCCTTGCCAAATTGTTGTTCTTGATATTGTTTGGGTGAGGAAGAGTGTAAAGCACGAAGGGTGATACCGTGCCATGTTTATTTAATTTAAGCACGAAAGATAATACCGTGCCATGTTTATTTTATTTAAGCACGAAGGATTTTATTTAAGCACGAAGGATAATGCCGTGTCGTTTTTATTTATTTATTTTGAGGATGAGAGTAAAGGGTGATGACGTGCACTTGTTTTGGTGAGGATGAGAGTAAAGCACGAAGGGTGATGCCGTGCACTTGTTTTGGTAAGGATGAGAGTAAAGCACGAAGGGTGATGCCGTTCACTTGTTTTGGTGAGGATGAGAGTAATAGCACGAAGGGTGATGCCGTGCACTTGTCTTTGCATTTTATTCCGTTGTTTTAAATTTGGATATTCCTACTGATCTCTTACTGCATTTATTGACAAGATTTGATATATCTCCTGTGCGACATGACAATTTCTAAGTTACGGTCTGAGTTCCGGTAGATAAATCTTGAGGAGATTTTGAGCAAGGGATTTTATTGAAAAAGCAATGGTTTTGAAACGATTATATTTGAATGACTTTTACATCGAAGGTATATCTGAAAAGCACTAGCCTTGCCTAAAATGATATTTGGAAGTCATTTATTGGGGAAGCATCTTTGGGAAGTTTCGTATTTTGAAAGAAACTATGTTTTATATAATTCACTCTATTAAATATACTTATATCTATTTTTGGAGAACGTATGTTTTCAAAGGAAACTCTTCCATACTAAAATGAGTTTATTTGCAAAAGTTATTCATATGATATGCTATTTAAAGAATTCTACCAGTTATGGATTTTAATGGCTAAGGCCCGATTTGAACAAACCGACGTGGAGTTGAGTTATTGGTGTTCTCTATTGTATTGTGTTTCCTTTTGATTCGGCTTGTTTTGCTGTCCACCATTCGGTGTATTTTTGTGATGTTTCATGATTCATTTCTGTAATTTCCTTCCGCTTTATAATGTCATTATTGTAAATTATTCCGTGAAGTCTTAGATAGATGTAACATTCGGTCATTTCTACATTTATGTTATTTATCTTGTAGACCAGTGGTGTTTTGACTAGTCCTCATCACTACTCCACAGAGGTTAGTCTTGATACTTACTGGGCACCGCTGTGGTGGGCTCATACTACACTTTTGCACATTTTTGTGTGCAGATCCAGGTATATATTGTAGTAGTTGTGTGAATGATTGTCGAGGAGGCTCAAGGTAACCTGCTGCTGCGTTTGCAGGCGTCGGAGTCACCTTCTTCGTATTTATTATTCATACACTATTGTATTTATTTCCAAACGGTTGTACTTAGAAGTTGTAGAAGATTCGTAGAGCTTATGACTTGTATTACCGGTTTTGGGAAAGTTTATGCATTCTGTTGAGATTCTATATCAAGACTGTTAGTTTTCCTTTTTTTTATTGTTGTTATTCAGTAACTGCTAGGCTTACCTAGTCCCTAAGACTAGGTGCCATCACGATACCCAACGGAGGGAAATTGGGTTGTGGCATTATCCCTATTTGAAGTTGTAGTTATTCCTGTTTTGTAAATGCCTTTCCTTAATTGAAATTATAGTGACCTTCTCGCTGCCTACCTTTAGTTGAATTGGTTGTACCTCTCCTGTAATTGTTCAACCTTAGGGTAAGCTTAGAGGTTCTATGCCTTAGTGGACTTACCCTTATGTGAAATGTTTGGACTCGTGTTAGTTCTTGTTGTTGAGACATTCAGTGGGAATATTGTTACATGTTATTTTCTTCCTTGTTGAGTGGTTCTTATCATGCCTAGTTTTCCTTATTGCGGTTGTTCCATATTAACTATTTTTACTTTTTCTTGTGATCTAAGGTTCTTGAGTTGATTTATTTATCGTATCATATATTATTGTCATTGTTGTTGTTGTATTTATTGTGGTGATGCACGAGGTTTCGGCCGTGCGTGATGCACGAGGTTTCTGCCATGCAGTTGTTTATATGGGGATTTGCACGAGGTTTCTGCCGAGCCGTGATTACTATTGATATTGCACATGCGGCTTGACAAGGTGGGGTATATATGTGGGTTGCACATGTGGCGTGACAAGGTGGAAACATGATTATGTGCGTGTGGCGAGACAAGGTGGGCATTTACTTTACTATTACACACGTGGCGAGACAAGGTGGGCTATGTTAGGGACTGTTTTTTGATGACTTGTGTTGGTCTGGGGGCATTCTTGTTGTTGATATTATGTAGTGGTACACTTACCTATGTGAACTCATTATGTGAAAGTTGTGAGAAAATATTTTTTATAGTCCTTTCCTTTCATTATGCTTATTAGCTGGTTTGAACCATGTTAGGACAATTGCACAAGCATACACGTAGCTAAGCGCTCTTATCGGATTAAGGAGCTTCCTTGTTATTGTTGAGTATAGATGCCTTGTTGTATTTGAATTTTATGTGTGAATGAATCTAGTTGGCGCGGGAGTCGTCCGTACAATTATTAGCTGAAATGAGGGCACAAAGTGCCAAATGTTGGGGTTCAGATATTGGGACCCGTGAGTTTTGATTTATCCGAGGTTCGGTACCTCGTGGAATTGACTAAGACTTGATGTAAAAGCAGGTGTAATTTATGAGTTATTACTTGTCCTTGTTGTATATGTGATTCCAGATTTAGCTTTTGTTCCACTCACTCTTTTGTGTTATTTCATGGTCTTTCCACTGAAACCTGTTGTTTCCTTCCTTTTTGAATTTACTGTATTGTTAGCCATATTGTGTAGTCTTTATGTAGATATCATATTCCGTTATTCCAATATTTATACTTGTTCAGTCATTAGACCAGTGGGTGTCTTGACTAGTCCTCGTCACTACTTCACCGAGGTTAGTCTTGATACTTACTGGGTACCTCTGTGGTATGCTCATACTACACTTCTGCACATTTTGTGCAGATTTCACGTATTGCGTAGCCAGTTGATCGTATTGCGTATCCGGTTGATCGTAATAAGGGAGTTTTTCCGCTTTAAGTGACATTATTCGATTTTTGGGATTTATTTAATTTCAGAGTCGCCACCCGAATTTTTTACGGTGTTTCAGCACACCATTTTTTATTAGAAATCCCAAAATCGAGGAATTTTGACTTTGTTTATATTGTCTGCGAACCAGAAATCCGGATAAGGAATTCTGTTAACCCGGGAGAAGGTGTTAGGCATTCCTGAATTCCGTAGTTTTAGCACGGTCTCTTAATGATTAAACTTGGACTAAATTGTTTAATTATTTCTTTTGTACCTACGTGCATTTTTATATTATTTACCGCTTTTTCTTATTCTTTTGTATTCAAGGAGTTCTTTTGAGACGGGTTACGTAGGGGTAAACTTGTAGAGTTTAAGGTGCGTCTAAAATCATGTCACGCGGACGTGTACACAATTCTTGACACTGAAACTCGTCAAATAATATGGATAAAGTGCACAAGTGCATATTTTGTTTTGTTACCAAGAGACACCAAAATAACGTCACGCGGGCATGTACACAATTCCGATAACTTTAAGGAAATCCGCTCCTACAAGTGTCTTTATGAGTGTTCATTTTAATCTTGATTTGTGTTACATAAACGTATACACAACTTGAGAAAAATGTATATTTTAGTTATGTCATTCAAAGCTACGTAAAAACGTATACTTCGATGATTTATTATCTAAGTCTGAAAGTGCTATCTAATTTAAGGGCGGGTTCGAATTACATCTAGTATGAATCTCTAAGTCAAGTTATGAGACCGGGATATGGCCAAATTTCGCCCTCGAATTAGTCACGTTAGGCCACCCTAGTTTTAGCTACTTGCAAGGAAAGTAAAGTTATGTAAATAAATGCATATCAATCAATAAAGATCCGAAGAGGAAATCAACCTTACTAATTCTTGAATTACATATTGGAAAAGCAGTAAACCTACCCCATTAACGATATAACATGGAGTGTGTAACTTCATTCATTCAAGTAATCTAACTTTAGTACTACATTAAGATAAACAGATCCTACATATTTATGAATTCTACAGTCCCAAGAGCATTTTTTGAACAGCAAATCCTATTTACATGTATCCCTCAATATTAGCTATTTTCAAGATTTTCAACAAGTATTTGGACAAAACTGATTCGAACACAAAGTTATAGAAGAAGATATTTTTAACGAAAAAGATTTTTTGGATCTGAATATATTTTCGTCCAAGAAAACTATCAACACCATTGATTGCGGTTTTAACTCATTTTTCAGAATATTAAAGATGCCTGTATAGATCAATTTTGCAAAAAAAAAATCTGAAATTCAATATTGCAAACAGTCTGTCCATTCTTACATTACAAGAGTTTCTGGAAAATAAATTACATTGTTTCCTACCCAAGAATTTAAAAATTCAAAAGAAATAAAAAAAAAAAAAAAAATAAAAGGGAAATCCTATGAAATATTTGTTAAACTACAACTTCCTCAAACTCGAATCCCTGGGGATATCCACGCCTCTGCTTGTGATTAACTATCAAAAAGGGACACAAGGAAAAGAACCCGTTAGCATCTCATGGAATGAATCTGTCCATAGAGAGGATCAGATTCAATTCCAATTGTGCTAGCTAAATAGAAACTGCTACTTAATGCTTTAGTCGAGAGAACTAACTTAACATATTCTAGACCTCAAGTTTGCATACAGATTATAGACAAAATTCATGCAGTAACTTGACTACTTTTAGGCATTGCTTAAGGAATAAATCTGACCATAAATGAGACTAGATTCAACCCTTAATGATGCTCTTGGAAACAAAGCATATTTAAATCCTTTATGGACTGAATCTGACCATAAAAAGGGCCGGATTCAGATCCATAGGTCTTACACTTGTTCTTCTTGCCGATAATACCATAACCTGACTTTGTAAGCTTTGATATAGAGAACAAATCTGATCGTTTGAAAGGATTCAGATTCCTTACTCTAAGAAGCCTTTTGAAATGATAATCTATTTACTCTATAACTGTTTATGCATTATTATAAGGGTGAATCTGACCATGAGAAGGATCAGATTCAACTCCGTAACAGTCACCTTTTGGTAACACTTGATCCACACTTGTATTGTGACTTTGATTTTTAGGCATTTCAGAGGACGAATCAGATTATTCAAGGGTTTTAAGTCCTCAACTCTATACCTTCTTTACTACATGCTTTATAACTTTAAAAGGGTGAACTTCAGCCATTTATACTACTGTTTATGCACTATTGTGGAGTGAATTTGGCCATTGAAAGGTCAAATTCATCTACCCTAGTGCTAATATTGACCTATCTAGAGACTTGCTCTGTTGAATCTCTTTATTGACCAAAGAGACTCAATTGAAAGAGTATTTCTGCACTCTTATGGAAAGAACCTGACCATAGAAAGGCCAGATTCAACATCCTAGTGCAAGTTGTTCTATTAGTGGACCAACACAACAAAAACTAAGATCTAACAAAAACATTACAATCATCCTAACGACAACCAGAATGATTCTCAAAAATTCAAATGCTTCATACACAACGCATATTCAGATTCATCAATGTCACCTAAACCCATCCTACTTCAGATTCATAGACCAAGAATCAAAGAGAAGAAGATTCAGACTCATATAAGCTTAAAATAAACACAACACGAGTCAACAGTTTCAGCATCATTAATTTTATCTAAAGGTTCACTGTTACATACCTTTAAAGAGAAAGGAAACAACAAGAAGATTTGACCAAATAAAGGTCAAGTATAAACCACAATCAACAAGAAGGAAGAGAATTAAGCAACAACAAACATAAACTTTAGAACAAACAGCTCCACAAAAAATATCCCAGAAAACTTTTAGAAGAAACCAAACCAGAACTGAAAGCCCAAATAGAATCCAGAAATGAGAAAATTCCACCCCAAAATCTTGAAGAGTTCTTAAAGGAATAAACAGAATTATTCCTATTACTTTTGGAATGATTATGATCTTTTTATGTTTTCAGAATGTTTTTGCAGCTAAGAGAGTATTCTTTTATTTTTAGAATGTCCATCCCCCTTTACTAAGGGGAGAGGGTCTATTTATAGCTATTTTGGAATGGGATCTTCCTTGGAATATTCCTTATCCAATAGATGAAATAGTACCGTTTATAAACAGCCCTGGTACAACTGTCATCTTATCCTTATTTTTCAGCATCTTTTTTGTACCAGCTAGGACATCGTTACCTTTCCTAGAAGGTTCTTTCAATTACAACCCTATTTACCTTTAAGAAATTCCTATTTTACCTAAAGATATTCTGATTTTGCCTTTTCAGATTCATTTTCTGATTTTTATCCTCATTGTAGAAGCTTCTTGAGTTGTTACACCCAAGATTCCTCACTCGAAATTCCTAAACTAACCTTTAATACTTTTGGACTTACTCTTTTAGTATTTAAGGTTAAGGGCTAGGTTATTTTTCAAGTGTTAACCAATTTTATCTTACTTGAGTGATTAATTCAGTAGTTAACAATTGATGAAGCTTAATATGTGATGAACTTACCTATTCTTCTAAGTTAACAATTAAGTTAGGCTAATTATTAAGTATTAACTAATTTTAGTTTGATTTAGTCGAGTTGCTTAACCCTTAGTGAAGTTGGAGACTCAATCTTCTTTAAGAGATGTGGTTAATTAGCTTAGGTTAGTTAACTTAATTCCCCAAACTTTGATTAACTAATTTGTTTTGGTTAATTAGAACCTAATTAACTATTAAAACTAGGATTTAGGTTTAATTGAACATCTCTTCTCAAAAGTTATCTTTTAAATCTGATTAACTTTGAATTGACGATTAAACTAAATTAACTCAAAATCGCTTACTGGTCCAGCATGGACTCTTTTCCTAATTAATTAGAAATTAGTTGACTAAACTAGTTATTAACATAATAAGGTAGAAACATGAAACAACCAGTAATTAAAGAAGACCATGCCTAGAGAAAGATAGTAATCCGAATCACTACATGAACACAGGCAGTAGTAATATGAACAAACAATCTAACCTAATGAGGTAAGGAACAATGCATACAATGATGAATCGAATGATGTCGATAATCATGACTGTCAAGAAACTAACTAAAACATGATTAACATGAAACACATTCTGATTTTACACTTAACTAGGGAGAAGAAACATGAATCGGCATAGGCAAACAACGTAGAAGAATTCAAACAAAATTAAAAGATAAATCAAACTAATAACTCTGTTAATCACCTAAATCAAGATGTCATATTCAGGGAATTTTCAGAGAAACAAGAAAACTAGGTTCTAAACGGGTTTGGCTAATCTAAGCATACACTAATAGAAACAAAATGAAAACATGAACCAATGAAAGGGCAAGAGCCTAATCTTAACAGTAACAAATAATTATAGGCAGAGATAGAAGAAGAAACAGAAAGAAAGAAAGAAGAAAAAAGGAGTTACAAAACTGAAATTACCTAAAAGAAACAATTAACATGCAATTTTGGTTTTTAATAATATGTCAAGAATAGTAAGGAAAAAGGAAGAATACCCGTTGAAGGAAACTTGGCCGGAGAAATCGAGGGTCGCCGGACCTCGGCCAGATTTCGGTAGGGTTTGAAAATGAATCAAACCCTCATGAATCGATTGCTCTAGTCAAGAGCAATCGACCCATGAAGGCCTGGGCCATTGATTGTCTTTGAATCGGTCGGGGAGTAATTTTGGGGTTTTCAGATTCTTAGATCTGAATTTGATGCAAATCGATTGGGTTTCTGAGGAAACTAGCAACGAGAGGTGATAGAGGAGACAATGGTGATCGCCTGGTAAACTTTTTTCCTTGTTTGGAGAAGCTCCGCCGCCAGAGGCAATTTCCGGTCGGCGGAGTTAAAGCGGGGTGAGAGAGGCGAGAGAGAGAATGGGTATGGGGGTGTTAGACTTTGGTGAAATAAGGGGGGGTGGGGGTGTGGTTCGGACATATATATACTTAGGGATTGGATAGTTCCCAGCCGTTGGATCTGGAAAGATCAATGGCTGAGATTGACACTCTAAAAAACGGGGTCGTTTGGGTAGTGTATGGGGCAGGCCAAACTTCAGCATATTGGGTGCTGAAGTTTTTACAGCTAAACTAAATAACTTCAGCATATTGGGTTCTAATGTTTTTACAACTAAACTAAATAACTTCAGCACTTCTGCTGAAGTTTTTACAAATGAACTAATAACTTCAGCACTTCTGCTGAAGTTCTTACAAATGAACTAATAACTTCAGCACTTCTGTTGAAGTTCTTTTAACAAATGAACTAATAACTTCAGCACTCCTGCTGAAGTTCTTACAAATGAACTAATAACTTCAACACTTCTGCTGAAGTTTTTACAAATGAACTAATAACTTCAGCACTTCTGCTGAAGTTTTTACAAATGAACTAATAACTTCAGCACTTCTGCTAAAGCCCTAAAAAACAGGCATTGGGCTGGGTTGCTGGGTCGTGTAGAGTTAGGGATTGGGCCTGGGTAATTTTGGCCGAGGTCTAATTTTAATCCCCTTTAATTAACTAAACCCATTAAATTAATTAAATTCAAATCTAATTTAATCCAAGAAATGTAGTAATTAATTTTAAACCTTATTTTACATCTATTTACAGATTAGTCAAGAATAAAACGACTAATTTTATATTCCTAATAAAATCTATGCTTCATTCGAATAAAATGATTAATTTTTAGTAATTAGTTATTAAAACTACATTACGTTAAATAACCATCATTCATCTATTATACAGTTAATTATAACTTTATAATTCCTGGATAATAGTGATGCAATTTTAATAATAATATTTTTTTTATAAAAGATGAATTATGCAAAAAATACAAATCTTTCACAATTAAACACTGAAAATCAACAAAGATTCATAAAATCAATTGATTTATTGCGATTTTTATAGGACGATATGGCGAGTAAAAAATCACATGCTCACAGCTGCTCCTCTTTGTTGGAAACACGAAGAGTTTTCGGGCAAAGACAAAGTGAGCAGCAATAAACGACTTTTACTTATTCATATGTTCCATTGTGAAGCGTTTTTGAAACGTTTGACCAAACCCTGCTTTAGAGGTTTCCTACATATCCTTGGCTATAAAGGAATCGGGTCAGTGTAGTTCTGGAAGTTTTGGTAGCTGGGACTACCGGGAAGCCGTGATTTCACTGCTGTTGCTAGTGTTACTACTGCTGATCTACTTATTACACCCAAAGTAAACAAAACGAACGACTAACTAAACCTATCAGTTGCTAGTTACAAGATTCCCATCTAAGACCTGGTCTTGAGTCTTGATCTTCTGCCGACTCTGACCTGGATCTTGATGCTTGTTAGCGAGGTGTTGGTTTTGTCTCTTTGTTTTTCGGATCAAGGCAGGATATACCGAACGGATGACTTCAATCTCGTCCTGAATAGTCCATATCTTCTCTATGTCTGTACTTTTGAGTTAGGATTTCTCTTTTGTTCTGTTATTTTGGATCGAAACTTCTTCTTTTGGTTGTCCCGAGTCCAATGTCCTAAAATTGTTATCTACATAATCAAAAGCGAACGACCAAAATTTTCTTCCCTAGTTTTTACTAGGAAAATTTCGTGAGTTATTGTCAGGAAAATTATACTACTTTATTATTGAAAATAATGAAAAAGCCGAGAATAGTGTACCCGACGTTATTGTAGACTAGGGAGTAGATACCCTATGCCCATAGTAAAATCAACTAGGGGTTGGAGACCTTATGAAGAAAATCGACAGGTTATGCTGTCGTTGAGAGAAGATCACCGGGT
Source organism: Nicotiana paniculata (assembly GCA_005239505.1). Taxonomy (NCBI): domain Eukaryota; kingdom Viridiplantae; phylum Streptophyta; class Magnoliopsida; order Solanales; family Solanaceae; genus Nicotiana; species Nicotiana paniculata. The sequence continues at coordinate 26,955 of ML334365.1, forward strand.
TGTGCCGGTGTCTGGGGGGAGGATCAACAGGTTATGCCGTTGTTATGAAAGAGATCACTAGGTTATGCTAGTGTCTGGAAAGGTCAATATGTTATACTGTTGCCCGAAAAAGAGGTCACTGGGTTATGCCAAGGTCAGAAGATGGTCAACAGGTTATGCTATTGTCAGAAGAAATCATCAGGTTATGACAATGTCTAGAGGGATCAACAGCTTATGCTGTTGCCGAAAAAGATCATTGGGTTATGCCCATGCCCAGAAATGATCAACAGGTTATGCTGTTGTCAGAAGAGATCATCAGGTTATGCCGATGTCTATAGGGGTCAACAGGTTATGCTGCTGCCGAAAAATTCATTAGGTTATGCCAGTGTCAAGAGATGATCAACAAGTTATGCTGTTGTCGGAAAGATCACCAGGTTATGCCGATTTCTAGAAAGGTTAACAGGCTATGCTGTTGCAGGAAAAAGGAGATCACCGGTTATGCCAGTGTCAGGAGATGATCAACAGGTTATGCTATTGTCAGAAAGATCACCTGGTTAGGCTGATGTCTATAAAGGTCAACAGGTTATGCTGTTGCCGAAAGAAGATCACTGGGTTATGCCAATGTCAGAAAATGATCAACAGGTTATGCTGTTGTTAGGAAAAGATCACCAGGTTATGCCGGTGTCTGGAAAGGTCAAACATGTTATGCTATTGCCTGGGGAAAGGGAGATCACCGGGTTATGCAAGTGTCAGGAGATGATCAACATGTTATGCTGTTGTCAGAAAGATCACCAGGTTATGCCGATGTCTAGAAAGGTCAACATGTTATGCTGTTTCCTGGGGAAAAGGAGATCACTGGGTTATGCCAGTGTCAGGAGATGATCAACAGGTTATGCTGTTGTCAGAAAGATCACCAGGTTATGCTGATGTCTAGAAAAGTCAACAGGTTATGCTGTTGCCTGGGGAAAAGGAGATCACTCCGTTATGCCAGTGTCAGGAGATGATCAACAGGTTATGCTGTTGTCAGAAATATCACCAGGTTATGCCGGTGTCTGCTAGGGAGTGGGATCCCACATTGGAAAAGGTGCAGCTAGGGATGGGAGGCCCTATACTTCTTTAGGTTCAAGTTGTTTTCAACGTTTTTTCCTTCTTTTCTTTTCTTTTCATTTGATTTTGAGTGAAAGTGGGAAAGAATTTTGGAGAAGACTTCCCTTTTCGGAACTGTTGTTGCAGAGCTGCTTCTAGCTCTTGCGCCTTTCTTTTGGCTAGACTTGCGTTTTGCAAGGTTATTTCGGGTTACACCTGTTTCCTTCAAACAAAGAACAATTTGTTAGTTTGAAACGGTGGTTGGTTTTGCGGCCTTGATTTTCAACCGCTTGATCTCATTTCTCTGGACGAAGATCTCAACCAACTGCTTGCTTGCTTGTTGGAGATTAGGTTTCATCTTAAAATCCCGGGGGCTTTGGTTTTCCAGATATTACCATGGCGATTGGTCAAGTGGGACCCAATATTTGTTTTACCTTTGTAATCCTTTCATTTGCGTCTTCATTTGGATTTCCAGAGTATCTGGGGGTATTTTGGCCCCTCAAATTCTGCTGCAATGGTCATTCGCGGGATTCAAAATTTCCAACTTCATTTCGTTTTTATTGGCCTCTCATTTATGACTTTTCCTCCAACTTTAGCTTTAGAACATTTGGAGTATTTCGACTTTTCAAACTTTGCCGAGAGAGTTAATCACGTGGGACTCAACCTTTCATTCCAATTGCCTCCATAGGCATTTCGATTTGACTTCATCCCTTCAAGGGTTTGGCGTTTAGAGCATCAACCATTGCTAACAGTCAGGATCGAGTTGATGCCCCTGATGAGGCTTTGGTTCTCTTGCACGTTGGCTTGTGTCAGACGGGGACCCTGTATATTAGTTTTGCCATCCTTTCTTTGCCTTGCTTTAGAAACAGAATCAGACTAAGAGGGATTGAAATAAAGATAACAAAGAAACAGAGGTAATGGATTTTGACAAGAAATATCCCTTTCAGGGGAAAAGAGAAGGACTTATTTGGAGTGTATGCGGCCTTTAATGAACATGACATGCGTCTTGGACTGGATGCTTGATCTATATGAGCCATCTGACTCTCCGAAATTAGTCACGACTTTTACCCTGAAGTTGAGAAGCCTTGCCCCAGACCATGTCGACATCAGTGACCGATCCTCTTTTCGATTAGTAGTGCCCTTTTTTAGTTTTCACAGACTAACCTCTGTTAATTCTCTTCTCGCCGCCGCCCTGTATTGCTCTTTGCGAGTTTTCACTAACAAGACTCTCATTTTTAGTTTCTCTACTCACCATCGCCTTATGGTGCCAGTGTGGGTTTTCACCGATAAGACTCTCTCATTTTCATTTCTTTCCTTACCATCGCCTTATAGTGCCTGTGTGGGTTTTCACCGATAAGACTCTCTCATTTTCATTTCTTTCCTTACCATCGCCTTATGGTGTCCGTGTGGGTTTTCACCGATAAGACTCTCTCATTTTAATTTCTTTCATTGCTTGCCCGCGTGGCCTTTCTTTGTCGATCGATCGGAAGGACTTGAACAGGTTTTGGAGGTAAAAGAGTTTTGTATCGATTTACAACTTTGGAACTTTTCAGGCAAATTCATTGTCGAATTATACACTTGTCCCAACTTAAACTTTTTGGGGGAATGTGGATTTTATTTTGGTGTGACTGAACCCCAGGGAGAGGCTGCCTACGTATCCTTTCGGAATCAAGTCAGAACGTAGTTCGGGAAGATTGCTTTTGTTTTGGTTTTTTCTTTTGTTTTCATTTTTCTTTTGTTTTGATTTTTCTTTTTCCCTCTTTTTTTGTGATAACAACCTGCGGGTTCCAAAGAGGGTAATCAAAAAAAGAGTAACCGACTCAAAAGGGTTTAAAAACTGGTAGTGTTTAGGGTAGCGTGAATGAAAGACTTCGTCATTTCAATCATAAAAAAGGTCAAACATAATACCTTTTGACTGCGTCTGCATTGACAGCCATTTCGGGATCATTTCCTTCGATGTCCCCTAAGTAGAACGCTCCTTTTGGTAGCAATTTCCTTATGATGTAAGGACCTTTCCAATTCGGGGCATTCTTCATGGTGCGGGAGGATACATCTTAAGACAAGTTGTCCCACTTCGAAGTATCTGGGCCGCACTTTCTTGTTGTAGACGCGGGCCATTCTTTATTGGTACAACTGCCCGTGGCAAACCGCGGCCATCTTTTTCTCATCAGTCAGAGTATATTGTTCCAATCGGGTTTTGATCCATTCGTCATCCTCAATTTTTGCTAGACGATGATCCGAAGGGAAGGAATTTCTACTTCTGCAGGGATCACGGCTTCAGTGCTGTAAACCAATAGGTAAGGCGTGGGCCCAACTGATGTCCGCAAAGTCGTGCAATATCCTAATAATGCAAACGGTAACTTCTCATGCCACTGTCTAGAACTTTGGATCATTTTTCTAAGGATTTTCTTGATATTTTTATTGGCTGCTTCCACGACATCATTAGCTTTGGGCCGGTAAAGGGTAGAATTGCAGTGTGTGATTTGGAACTATTCACACACCTCCCTTATCATGTTACTGTTCAGATTCGCGACATGTCGGTAATGATAGTCTTTGGGATACCAAAATGACAAATAATTTTGAATGCACGAAGTCCACCACTGCTTTCTTGGTGACGTCTTTAAAAGTGACTGCTTCGACCCATTTTGTGAAATAGTCTATGGCAACCAAAATAAATCCGTGTCCATTTGAAGCTCTTGGCTCAATTGGCCAGATAACATCTATTCCCCAGAAAACGAAAGGCCAAGGTGCTGACATGGGATGCAATTCTGAAGGTGGTGCATGAATCAGGTTATCGTGTATTTGACACTGATGACACTTCCGGACAAAGCGAAAACAATCCTTTTCCATGGTTATCCAGTAATATCCTGCTCGCAGAATTTTCTTTGCGAGGACGTACCCGTTCATGTGGGGGCCACATACTCCTAAATGTAATTCGTTCATAATCTTCTCAGCTTCTTTGGCATCCACACATCTTAACAAGTTCATATCTGGGGTCATTTTGTACAACACCTCTCAGCTTAAGAAGAAGCTGCTGGCGAGCCTTCTGATGGTTCTCTTTTGATCCCCGGTGGCCTGCTCCAGGTACTCTTTTGTTTTCAAGAATCTTTTGATATCATAATACCATGGTTGGACCTCGAACTCTATTTCGACTGTGTTACAATAATCATGTCTTTCTTTGATTTGAATTTCCAACGGGTCAATGTGAACATTGCCCGGGTATGGAAGCATTGCAGCTAGGGTAGCCAGTGCATCGGCCAACTCATTGTGGCATCGAGGAATATATCTGAACTCGACGACTATGAATCATTTGCTAAGATCTTCCACATGTTGCCTGTATGGAAGGAGATTAACATCTCGAGTTTTCCATTCTCGTTGAACTTGCTTGATAATTAGATTAGAATCTCCCATGATTAATAATTCTTCTACATCCATATCAATGGCCATGTTTATACCCATTATACAAGCTTCATATTCGGCAGTATTGTTTGTACAAAAGAAACGAAGGCGGGCCGTGGCTGAATAATGTTGTCCCGTGGGCGAAATCAAGATTGCCCCAATTCCAACACCTTTCGCATTGACTGCTCCGTCGAAGAACATTTTCCAGGTATTAGTGTCTTCTGAGATTATTTCAACTGAATTGACTTCCTCATCCGGAAAATAAGTGCTCAAGGGTTGGTGTTCATCATCAACCGGGTTCTCAGCTAAATGATCAGCTAAGGCTTGAGCTTTCATGGCTGTGCGGGTGACATAGACAATGTCGAACTCCGTGAGCAGGATTTTCCATTTTTCCAACCTTCCTGTGGGCATTGGCTTTTGGAATATGTATTTTAGAGGATCCAACCTAGTTATGAGATATGTAGTATGAGCCAACAAATAATGTCTGAGCTTTTGAGCTACCCAAGTTAGGGCGCAACAAGTTCTCTCTAGCAGAGTGTATTTGGCTTCATAGCTAGTGAATTTCTTGCTCAGATAGTAGATGGCTTGTTCTTTCTTCCCGGTAACATCGTGTTGCCCGAGGACACAACCGAAAGAATTTTCCACAACAGTTAAGTACAGGAACAAAGGTCTTCCTGGTTCAGGCGGGACCAACACTGGCGGGTTTGACAAATATTCTTTGACTTTGTCAAAGGCTTCCAGACATTCATCTGTCCATTTGATTGCCGCATCTTTCTTTAGAAGCTTGAATATGGGCTCACAAGTGGTTGTAAGCTGCGCAATAAACCGACTGATGTAGTTCAACCTTCCTAAAAGGCTCATGAACTCTTTCTTGGTCCTTGGAGGTGGTAGATCTCAGATGGACTTTATCTTGGTCGGATCTAACTCAATGCCCTTGCGGCTAACTATAAACCCCAATAGTTTCCCCGAAGGAACGCCAAATGCGCATTTAGCAGGGTTTAATTTCAAGTCATATTTGCGTAACCGCTCAAAGAATTTCCTCAAGTCCCGAACATGGTGTTCCTATTTCTGGATTTAATAATGATATCATCGACTTACACCTCAATTTCTTGGTGTATCATGTCATGGAAAATAATAGTCATGGCCCGCATATAGGTTGCCCCGGCATTTTTCAAACCAAACGACATGACCCTGTAACAATAAGTTCCCCATGGTGTAGTGAAGGCTGTCTTTTCTGCATCTTCCTCATCCATTAATACTTGATGATACCCGACATAACAATCCACAAACGAATGTACCTCATTTTTGGCACAATTGTCTACAAGGATATGGATGTTTGGTAGCGGGAAGTTGTCTTTGGGACTTGCTTTGTTCAAATCCCTGTAATCAACGCATACTCTGAGCTTCCCGTCCTTTTTTTTGCACTGGGACTATATTGGCTAGCCATGTGGTGTATCTGACTACTCGGACTACACCGGCTTTTAATTGTTTAGTGACTTCTTCTTTGATTTTGTCACTGATATCTGTTTTGAATTTTCTTTGCTTTTGTTGGACGGGTGGGCAATCGGGATGAGTTGGCAACTTGTGTACTACTAAATCAACACTTAGTCCAGGCATATCGTCATAGGACCAAGCGAACACATCTTTGAATTTGAACAGAAGTTGAATCAATGTGTTCCTAGTTCTCTCATCCGTGTGAATGCTTATCATGGTTTCTCGAACCTCATCTGAATTACCCAACTTAACTTGCTCGATTTCATTTAGGTTTGGCTTAGGCTTATTCTCAAATTGTTCCAATTCTCTGTTTATTTCCCTAAAACCTCATCTTCATCATAATCTGGTTCTTGATTCATTATTTCGATATTAGAAAGCGTATTAAGATCAGGGCATGAAGTCCGCAAGCATGTCATGCTATTTAAAGCCGCATTATTAGGACTGAAAAATAAGAAAAATAACAAAATCAGAAAGAATATTAAACGATGAAATTTTGATTTCATTTGATTGAATTTGAAGATAATAGGGGTTTTACATTGGAATTTAAAGACAATAAAATTAAAAAAAAACTCAAGTTACACCCTGAAATAACACATAGTGCAGGGACGATGGCAAAACTGAACTACCGGGACTCCCGCCTGACGGGAAATGGAGTAGCCTTCCAGTTCTGCAACTTGTCATTTGGGCCCATATATTGCACCTCAGCGGTGCTCGAGCCTTCCCCTAGCTGAACCATGTTGGCCTCATGTAACATCTGTTTCATGGCCTCACATATGTCTTCAATATCTTCGGCCGTAAATGCCTCTTCTTCTTTTTCTTCGATATACTATGGTTCGATGAAGGTCTTAGTAATGTGAGGGACTGGCTAAGGAAGGTCCCATCCATTAATTTTACGGGCGTTGGCCCATTGCACATCTTCATCGGTGGCTTGGAAACCTATGCCAAAGAATTTTTCAGCGGCGGGTAGAGAGATGGGTTCAGTGATGCCTTGTAGGGATATCCCAAGCCCCTTTCCTGGTTTGTAACCATGTCTAATCATATCCATGGCGACCATGATTGACGCGTTTGAAAGAAAAGGTTGTGGTCATGGAGTTCCTTCTTTGTGTTAATCAGCAGGCACAATCTCAAAGGCTTGGAACACAATATGTTCGCTTCCCTCTCTGGCCTCGAGGCAGGGGATGGAGGGGTCCCTGTATATGGATTGTTCATCTTCTCCATGGACCACGATCTCCTAATTTTCATGGACAAATTTGACCATTTGGTGGAGGGTAGACGGTACTGCCCCAGCAACGTGAATCCACGGTCTCCCTAGCAAGAAGTTATAGGAAGTTATTGGAAAGTTACTGTGAAATCCATAAGGCCAATCGTCATGATTATGTAAATTTCACCCATGGTGTCCCTTTTAATACCGTCAAAGGCGCGGAGGAAAACATTATTTGGCCTGATTCTCTCAATGCCGATTCCCATCCCTTGCAGTGTTGACAAAGGGCAAATATCCACCCCTGACCCTCCGTCAAGCATAACTCTCTTTACATAATATCTTTCGCTTTTAATGGTCAGGTGTAATGCCTTGTTGTGAGCGGCTCCTTCGGGAGGCAGATCATCCTGGCTGAAGGAGATTTTGTTTACCTCGAAAAAGCGCTCAACCATTATTTCTAACTGCTAGACTAAGGTCTCAGCTGGTACATACGCTTCATTCAGCATTTTCAGGAGTGTTTTTTGGTGCTCATTTGAGCCAGTCAACAGAGACAGAAGTGAAACCTGATCAGGGGTTCTCCTGAGTTCTTCGATGGCGAAATATTCAGGCATTTTCATTTTTTGAAGAACTCCTCGGCCTCTTCGGCGGTGATATGTTTTTTGAGAGGAAAGCGTTTATGCTTAGCTTTGTGCAGCTCATCTGGTTTATGGTACTTCCCTGTGGGTTTTGCTTCGTTAACTTCCCCCTTGACTTCTTTTCCTTTATATGTCACCAATGTTTGATCATAATTCCATGGGACAGTAGTTGTATCTTTTATTGGATTTTGAGGTCGGCAGCTGATAATCAAAGGTTCATTCAGCTTTAGTGGGATAGCCGGGCTTTTCACAACATAGGTCCCTTTTGGTATATACATTTTTTGTGGTTCCAATCTTCTGGGAGTGCTTAAAACGAGTTGTTTGTTTTGCGGAGCTCTCAGGACATAAAGGATAGCTTCTTTAGCTGGTGTCGTCCCTTTCTTTTCTTCCTTGGCCTTTTCTTTCTCCTGGCTAGGGGTTTTGTCTCTTTTTCTTCCTTAGCCTTCTCTTTATCCTGGCCGGGGGGTTTTGTTTTCTTTTCTTCTTTGCCCGGTTTTGCCACTATTTTTGCTTTCCTTTCTGTGTCCACAATGGCAATGATGGCTTTCAGCGCCGGGTCAAATTCTTTGTCTTCTAATATCATTCCAATGAAAGGCCCGTTGTTGTGGGCAGGCAATGGGTTGTTTGTGACATTGGGGAACTCCTCATCCCTTAGCACAACCTTTTTTTGTTCAATCAGATTTTCTACTGCTCTCTTGAGGGTCCAACGGTCTTCAGAATCATGCCCCTCTACTCCGGAATGATAGGCACAGTTGGTACCCCGTTTGTATGATGGTGATTGTGGATTTTGCATGTTCAGAGGCACAGGCTGCAGAAGTCACATCTGAACCAACTTTCGAAAGAGGCTTGAGTATGACTCGCCGATGGGGGTGAAGTTAGTTCTTCTTGGTGGTTCACGAGGGTAAGCATTGTAGGGATAATCATTTTGAGGAGGGCGTGGATTATATGGAGCTGGGGTTGGATGGTTATTTCTAGATGGTGGAGATCTGTTTTGGTTATACTGTTGCGGCCGGGGCTGCGGCTGAGCGTTCATCACTGCATAAGGAGGGGGAGTCATGGCATAAGCTGCTTTCTGATGAGGATAATAGTGTTGTGAAGTTGTGGAAAATGGGCCTGGATATTCCCGAGGTTGTCGGGAATTCCTAGGGCCTGAAGCCATCATGGTTCCCTCCTCTTTTTTCTTTCTGTTTTCCAGGCCTCCTGAGCCGCTTTGAATGGCTTGGGAGGTGGCTCTCAAAGAAGATTGACTTAAAATACGGCCTGTCTTTAGGTCATTTTCGACCATCTCGCCAATTTTTATGGCCTCCGCGAACGGCTTGCCCATGGCGGACATCATATTATGAAAATAATCGGCCTCTTGGGCTTGTAAGAAGATACTAATCATTTCATTTTCCTCCATGGGAGGTTTCACTCGGGATGCATGTTCCCGCCATTTGATTGCGTACTCCCGGAAGCTTTCGGAAGCTTTCTTTTTGAGATTGGACAGAGAATTTCTGTCCGGAGCTATATCCACATTGTACTGGAACTATCTTAAGAATTCTCAAGCCAAATCATCCCATACATGCCAATGGGATATATCTTGATCGATGTACCACTCCGAGGCGATATCTGTAAGACTTTCCCCAAAATAAGCCATCAGTAGCTCCTCTTTGCCTCCCGCTCCTCTCAGTTGGTTGTAGTATCTTCTTAGATGAGCGATCGGGTCTCCATGCCCGTCATACTTTTCAAAAATTTTGGTGTCTTGAAACCCACAGGTAGAAGCACGTGTGGGAACATGCATAGATCAGCGTATGACACGCTCTTTTGGCCACTTAGACCCTGGATGTTTTTCAAACTTTGTTCAAGGCTCTTCATCTTTCGAGTTATTTCATCTTGTTCAATATTCTTCAAGAGCCTTTCCGGTTCAACGGGAGATTCAAACTGTGGGTACTGCGTGTAAGCATTAGGAGTGACCTGAGCGGCATCCAGCTGGAACTGAGGAGCTTGAAAAATAAAATTGGCCGGTTCAAAATTCTGTCGTGCCGATGTAGGTTGTGCCATACCAATAGCTGGCGGGGAAGTAAACACCATAGAGTATAATCCGGAGAGTGGTAATTGGGGGCGAAACTCAGAAGGTGTTCCAGAATAGTTTGAGACCATGGTCGGGAATCCAAATGGAACAAATGGGTTTGGCTTTGAAATGGGCACGTTGGTGGCCCCTCCTGTTCTGGGAATTAGCTCAGGAAAACCAAGGATGGAGCTAGGTGGCTCTCTCCCATTGGACCAAGCGTCCCACATATCAAGCATACGACATCTTAGCCTTCTGTTTTCTTCGGCTACTGCCGATTCTTTTTGGGGGATGACTGAGGTGGGGCCATCCGTTGGTTCAATAATGGACGGGTGATTTTTAGACGTCATCGCTACACTTCCTTTAGATCTAGTGAAATATGGATGTGTCGCCAGAATACCACCGTAAACCAACCACCGTTTAATAATAGTAACCTTTGAAAGAGAAATCAAATTGGGTTAGCGGGAGATATTAACACATAGGAATCACACGTTGGGATGCGATGCACCTAAGCAGTTATCGTTTTTCTAAAAATGTTTGCAACGGCTGTGTGTTTCATCCCGAATTTAACATTATCTCTCTTTACTTTTATTCTTTTTAAGATTATGATCGAATCCTATGTGGATTGCCTACGTATCATGACGCCGCATGAATCAGATCATCACGTAGTTCACGGGAAGATTGGGAATAAAATAAATAACTTAGCTCTTTTTTTTTTCTTTTATAAAATCAGACAAATTTTTTGAATTTCGTTTTCTTTTTGTTTTTAATTTTTGAAAGAAAGACTTTAAAAGAAGAAGGGAATTTGTGTAGCTCTTTTTTTTTTTTTTTAATTTTTTTTAATTTTTTTTTATGTTCTGATTGAAATGTTTGAAAAAAAGACTTCTACAAACAAGAAAATATTTTTGAATTTCGATTTGACTTTTAATTTTTTTGAATTTTATTTTTGAAAGAAGAACTTCTAAAGAGAAAGAATTTTTTTTTGTATTTTGTTTCTGATTTTTTAGAATTTTTGGAAGAAAGACTTCTATGGAAGAAAGAGAATATCTTTCTTCAAGATAAATAAAAAAGAATTTTGGATTTTAATTTTTGATTGATGAATTTTTTTTGTTGAAATTTTTGAGATAAAGACTTCTTAAAGAAAGAATTTTTTTTTTGAATTTTTGCGTTTTTTTTTTTTAGGTTTATGGGCAAAAGACTATTAAAAATGGTGGATTTTTTTAATGAAAGACCTCTAATAATTCCTCTTTTTTTGTTTTGAAACTTTGGAAATTTCAAAAGTAAGAAGAAAATATTTTTGTTTCAATCGTTTTGTCATCTTTTTTTTTTCTTTAAGAATAAAGAAAATATTTTTTTTTTGATTTTGAATGTTACCTTTACATTTTCAAAAGAGGGATTTTTGAAGAAATACAAAGAGTTTGTTTTATTTTTATTTTTATTTTATGATTTTTTTTGAAAAATATTTCTGAAGGATATGTTTGATTTTGAGTATTGATTGATTTTGATTTCCTTTTTTTTTTAATTTTTTAACATATGAAAGGATTTGAAAAAAAGGAAAATATTCTCTATTTTTTTTGGGTTTAAAATCCTTTTCTTTTTTCTTATTTGTTTGGGATTTTCTAAAAAAAAAATTTAAAGGAAAATATTTTTGAATTTTTTGATAATTGGGGGTCTAAAAGAAAGACTTTTCTAAAGGAGGAAGGAGGAAAATATTTTTGAGATTTGTTTTTGAAAATATTTTTGGGTTCTAAAACTTTTTTTTTTCTTTTATCTTTTATTTGTTTGGAATTTCCTAAGAAAATACTCCTAAAGAAGGAATTAAAGGAATTTTTTTTTGGGATTTCTTACAATAATGGGGTCGAGACCGATGAGGTTTGCCTATGTATCTCACATCCGGTGAGAATCAGACCGGCGTAGTTCGAACAGTTTTGACATAACTATAGGAAAAATGATTTGACTTATTTTTTGGAAATTTTCTTCTCATTTATGTCTATTTTGGAAACTCCTTCTCCTTATTTTCAATTTTTGAAATCCTTCCTTTTCCCGAAAATTTGACAGAGTTCCGAGGTATTTTTCAAATATCAGGTTTTCTAAAATCGGATAAACTCCTACCCTACCTCACTTTTGTTTTTTTTTCGTGTTATTTTCTTTCTTTCTTTAGCCGGTCAACAAACAAACCGAGACGAATAATGCACGTATAGCAAGTAGGATGCATCGGGTGGTCTTTTGTTTCGGGTACACCTGTCCTAGACGGACCCAACCCCAGTGTTGAGCCCTATAAGTCAAAATGCATATGATACAAATAAACGTTCTTACTAGGGATCCAGAATGAGGTTTTGTCATTCTAGGGTTTAAACCTGGGGTTTTGTTCTAGACCTTGGCTACCCGAGGGGACAACTCGAGTCGGGGTGGGAGCGACGTACCGGTAGCACGAAAGGCTATCCGGCCTAGTGGCTAGTCCATCCCCGTATTTCTTACTTGGTATGAACTCTAACACAAAGACGGGCCACGCGAACGTGTGCACCAATTTTTAGAAGACTCAGAAGGGAGGCATAAGAAGGCAATTTATAATACAGTTCAAATAGATATCAAAGCGGTAAATAAATAACATTTAGCACATTTGAGCGCACAAAATACAGTAATATCACAATTAATAAAGCCAAGTAAAATCAAATTACAAGCTCAAATTATTGAACCCTGAACTAGAGATTCTGGGTTTCACTCCCCAGCGGAGTCGCCAGAGCTGTCACACCTCCTTTTAACACTACCTCCGTAAGGGTAATAAGGGAGTTTTTCCTCTTTAAGTGACATTATTCGATTTTTGGGATTTATTTAACTTCAGAGTCGCCACCCGAATTTTTTACGGTGTTCCGGTACACCATTTTTTATTAGAAATCCCAAAATCGAGGAATTTTGAATCTATTTATATTGTCTGCGAACTAGAAATTCGGAGAAGGAGTTCTGTTAACCCGGGAGAAGGTGTTAGGCATTCCCGAGTTCCGGTTTTAGCACGGTCGCTTAATGATTAAAATTGGCCTAAATTTTTTAATTACTGCTTTTGTACCTACGTGCATTTTTATATTCTTTACCGCTATTTCTTATTCTTTTGTATTCAAGGAGTTCTTTTGAGACAGGTTACATAGGGGTAAACTTGTAGAGTTTGAGGTGCGTCTAAAATCATGTCACGCGGACGTGTACACAATTCTCGACACTGAAACTCGTCAAATAATATGGATAAAGTGCACAAGCGCATATTTTGTTTTGTTACCAAGAGACACCGAAATCACGTCACGCGGGCGTGTACACAATTCCGATAACTTTAAGGAAATCCGCTCCTACAAGAGTTTCTAAGGGTGTTCATTTTAATCTTGATTTGTGTTACGTAAACATATACACAACTTGAGAAAAAGGTATATTCTAGTTATTTCATTCAAAGCTACGTAAAAACGTATACTTCGATGATTTATTATCTAAGTATGAAAGGTGTTATCTAATTTAAGGGCGGGTTCGAATTACATCTAGTATGAATCTCTAAGTCAAGTTATGAGACCGGGCTATGACCAAATTTCACCCTCGAATTAGTCACGTTAGGCCACCCTAGTTTTAGCTACTTGCAAGGAAAGTAAAGTTATGTAAATAAATGCATATCAAGCAATAAAGATCCAAAGAGGAAATCAACCTTACTAATTCTTGAATTACATATTGGAAAAGCAGTAAACCTACCCCATTAACGATATAACATGGAGTGTGTAACTTCATTCATTCAAGTAATCTAACTTTAATACTACATTAAGATAAACAGATCCTACATATTTATGAATTCTACAGTCCCAAGAGCATTTTTTGAGCAGCAAATCCTATTTACATGTATCCTTCAATATTAGCTATTTTCAAGATTTTCAACAAGTATTTGGACAAAACTAATTCGAACACAAAGTTATAGAAGAAGATAGTTTGAACGATAATGATTTTTTGGATCTGAATATATTTTCGTCCAAGAAAACTATCAACACCATTGATTACAGTTTTAACTCATTTTCAGAATATTAAAGATGCCTGTATAGATCAATTTTGCAAGAAAAACTCTGAATTCAATATTGCAAACAGTTTGTCCATTCTTACATTACAAGAGTTTCTGGAAAATAAATTACATTGTTTCCTACCCAAGAATTTAAAAATTCAAAAGAAATAAAAAAAATAAAAAAGTAAAAGGGAAATCCTATGAAATATTTGTTAAACTACAGCTTCCTCAAACTCGAATCCCTGGGGATGTCCCCGCCTCTGCTTGTTATTAACTACCAAGAAGAGACACAAGAAAAGAACCCGTTAGCATCTCATGGAATGAATCTGTCCATAGAGAGGATCTGATTCAATTCCAACTGTGCTAGCTAAACAGAAAATGCTACTTAATGCTTTAGTCGAGCGAACTAACTTAACATATTCTAGACCTCAAGTTTGCATACAAATTATAGCCAGAATTCATGCAGTAACTTGACTACTTTTAGGCATTGCTTAAGGAATAAATCTGACCATAAAGGAGATTAGATTCAACCCTTAATTATGCTCTTGGATAAACAAAGCATATTTAAACCCTTTATGGACTGAATCTGACCATAAAAGGGGTCAGATTCAGCTCTATAGGTTTTATACTTGTTTTTCTTGCCGATAATACCATAACCTGACTTTGTAAGCTTTGATATAGAGAACAAATCTGATTGTTTGAAAGGATTCAGATTCCTTACTCTAAGACTATTTACTTTATAACTGTTTATGCATTATTATAAGGGTGAATCTGACCATGAGAAGGTTCAGATTCAACTCCGTAACAGTCACCCTTTGGTAACACTTGATCCACACTTGTATTGTGACATTGATTTTTAGGCATTTCAGAGGACGAATCAGATTATTCAAGGGTTCTGATTCCTCGACTCTATACCTTTTTTACTACATGCTTTATACCTTTAAAAGGGTGAACTTTAGCCATCTATACTACTGTTTATGAACTATTGTGGGGTGAATTTGATCATTGAAAGGTCAAATTCATCTACCCTAGTGCTAATATTAACCTATCTAGAGACTTACTCTGTTGAATCTCTTTATTGACCAAAGAGACTCAATTGAAAGAGTATTTCTGCACTCTTATGGAAAGATCCTGACCATAGAAAGGCCATATTCAACATCCTAGTGCAAGTTGTTCTATTAGTGGACCAACACAACAAAAACTAAGATCTAACAAAAACATTACAATCGACCTAACGACAACCGGAATGATTCTCAAATATTCAAATGCTTCATACACAACGCATATTCAGATTCATCAATGTCACCTGAACCCATCCTACTTCAGATTCATAGACCAAGAATAAAAGAGAAGAAGATTCAGACTCATATAAGCTTAAAATAAACACAACACGAGTTAATAATTTCAACATCATTAATTTTATCTAAAGGTTCACTGTTACATACCTTTAAAGAGACAGAAAACAGCAAGAAGACTTGACCAAATAAAGGTCAAGTATAAACCACAATCAACAAGAAGGAAGAGAATTCAGCAGCAACAAACATAAACTTCAGAACAAACAGCTCCACAGAAAATATCCCAGAAAACTTTTAGAAGAAACCAAACCAAAACTGAAAGCCCAAATAGAATCCAGAAATGAGAAAATGCCACCCCAAAACCTTGAAGAGTTCTTGAAGGAATAAACAGATTTCTTCCTATTACTTTTGGAATGATTCTGATCTTTTTATGTTTTCAGAATGTTTTTGCAGCTAAGAGGGTATTCTTTCTTTTTAGAATGTCCAGCCCCTTTTACCAAGGGGAGAGGGTATATTTATAGATATTTTGGAATAGGATCTTCCTTGGAATATTCCTTATCCAATAGCTGAAATAGTACAGTTTTTAAACAGTCCTGGTACAACTGTCATCTTATCCTTATTTTTCAGCATCTTTCTTGTACCAGCTAGGACAACTGTACCTTTCCTAGAAAGTTCTTTCAATTACAACCCTATTTCCCTTTAAGAAATTACTATTTTACCTAAAGATATTTTGATTTTGCTTTTTCAGATTCATTTTCTGATTTTTATCCTAATTCTAGAAGCTTCTTGGGTTGTTACACCCAAGATTACTCAATCGAAATTCCTAAACTAACCTTTAATACTTTTGGACTTACTCTTTTAGTATTTAAGGTTAAGGGCTAGGTTATTTATCAAGTGTTAACCAATTTTATCCTATTTGAGTGATTAATTTAGTAGTTAACCATTAATGAAGTTGGAGACTCAATCTTTTTTAAGAGATGTGGTTAATTAGCTTAGGTTAGTTAACTTAATTCCCCAAACTTTGATTAACTAATTTGTTTTGGTTAATTAGAACCTAATTAACTATTAAAACCAGGATTTAGGTTTAATTGAACATCTCTTCTCAAAAGTTATCTTTCAAATCTGATTAACTTTGAATTGAAGATTAAATTAAATTAACTCAAAATCGCTTACTGTCCATCATGGACTCTTTTCCTAATTAATTATAAATTAGTCGACTAAACTAGTTATTAACATAACAAGGTAAAAACATGAAACAACCAGTCATTAAAGAAGACCATGCCTAGAGAAAGATAGTAAATCCTAATCACTACATGAACACAAGCAGTAGTAATATGAACAAACAATCTAGCCTAACGAGGTAAGGAACAATGCATAAAATGATGAATCGAATGATGTCGATAATCATGACTGTCAAGAAACTAACTAAAACATGATTAACATGAAACACATTCTGATTTTACACTTAACTAGGGAGAAGAAACATGAATCGGCATAGGCAAATAACGGAGAAGAATTCAAACAAAATTACAAAAGAAATCAAACTAATAACTCTGTTAATCACCTAAATCATGTTGTCATATTCAGGGAATTTTCAGATAAACAAGAAAATAGGTTCTAAACGGGGTTGGCTAATCTAAGCATACACCAACAGAAACAAAACGAAAACATGAACCAATGAAAGGGCAAGAGCCTAATCTTAACAATAACAAATAATTATAGGCAGAGATAGAAGAAGAAACAGAAAGAAATAAAGAAGAAAAAGGAGTTACAAAATTGAAATTACCTAAAAGAAACGATTAACATGCAATTTTGGTTTTTAATAATATGTCAAGAATAGTAAGGAAAAAGGAAGAATACCCGTTGAAGGAAACTTGGGGGGAGAAATCGACGGCCGGATTCCGGTAGGGTTTGAAAATGAATCAAACCCTCATGAATCGATTGCTCTAGTCAAGAGAAATCGACCTATGAAGGTCTGAGCCATTGATTGTCTTTGAATCGGCCGGGGAGTAATTTTAGGGTTTTCAGATTCTTAGATCTGAATTTGACGCAAATCGATTGGGTTTTTGAGGAAACTAGTAACGGGAGGTGATAGAGGAGACGATGGTGATCGCCTGGTAAACTTTTGGGCTGGTTTGGAGAAGCTCCGCCGCCGGAGGTGATTTCCGGCCAGCGGAGTTAAAGCGGGGTGAGAGAGACGAGAGAGAGAAGGGGTATGGGGGTGTTAGACTTTGGTGAAATGAGGGGGGTAGGGGGGGGGGTGGTTCGGACATATATATACTTAGGGATTGGATAGTTCTCAGCCGTTGGATCTGGAAAGATCAACGGCTGAGATTGACACTCTAAAAAACAGGGTCGTTTGGGTAGTGTATGGGGCAGGCCAAACTCCAACATATTGGGTGCTGAAGTTTTTACAGCTAAACTAAATAACTTCAGCATATTGGGTGCTAAAGTTTTTACAACTAAATTAAATAACTTCAACACTTCTGCTGAAATTCTTACAAATGAACTAATAACTTCAGCACTTCTGCTGAAGTTTTTTTACAAATGAACTAATAACTTCAGCACTTCTGTTGAAGTTCTTACAAATGAACTAATAACTTCAGCACTTCTGCTGAAATTTTTACAAATGAACTAATAACTTCAGCACTTCTGCTGAAGCCCCAAAAAATGGGTATTGGGCTGGGTTGCTGGGTCGTGTAGAGTTAGGGATTGGGCCTGGGTAATTTTTGCCCAGGCCTGATTTTAATCCCCTTTAATTAACTAGACCAATTAAATTAATTAAATTCAAATCTAATTTAATCCAAAAAATGTAGTAATTAATTTTAAACCTTATTTTACATCTATTTACAGATTAGTCAAGAATAAAACGACTAATTTTATATTCCTAATAAAATCTATGCTTCATTCAAATAAAATGATTAATTTTTAGTAATTAGTTATTAAAACTACATTACATTGAATAACCATCATTCGTCTATTATATAGTTAATTATAACTTTATAATTCCTGGATAATAGTGATGCAATTTTAATAATAATAATTTTTTTAATAGATGAATTATGCAAAAAATACAAATCTTTCCCAATTAAACACTGAAAATCAACAAAGATTCATAAAATCAATTGATTTATTGAAATTTTTATAGGACGATATGGCGAGTAAAAAATCACATGCTCACAGTAGCTAGCAGCGCAGATTGCTGTTATGGAGACTCAAGGTAAAACCTTCTACAGCGTTCGCGGGTTTTGGAGTTAGCGTCGTATTTTTGTTCATACACTATTTTATCTATTTCTGACAGTTGTATTTAGAAGTTATAGTAAAATTCTACATAGCTTATGACTTGTACTACCGGGTTTTGGGAATATGTTTATTATATAAAGAATTTATTTCAGAAAATATTAGATGTTATTTACTATTGTTGTTATTCCATAAATGTTAGGCTTACCTAGTCCTTAAGACTAGGTGCAATCACGATACCCAACGGAGGGAAAATTGGGTCGTGACATGGTGAACCCTGCACTTGTTCACGTGGGCGAATAGTTTTATTTATTTGCTATAGTCTTTTCTTTTGAATTCTTAGAGTTTCTCCATCGTTATTTTATTAGTTTCGTGAGTATTTATCTATTAATATGGACTAGTTACTAATATTACACTTTCTTTTCGTATTTTTGGAGTTGGTTTTGGTTTTATTACGTTGAAGAGGTTTGTAATATTTTGGAAAACCGTTTGTGATTAGTTGATGAAGATTGTGACTGGTTTAAGTGAATATTGGCTTGTTGTTATTTATTTAGGTGACAGAAAAATTTTGGATAGTCCAAAAATAAGGAAACCTCTGTCCATGTTTTTGTGTAAATTATCGATAAAGCTTACTTGGAAGCACTGCTCCTAGCACTCCGGTCACTGTCCTGAATTGGATTGTGACACAAACCAAAGGTAATATTCTATTTTGTATTAATTCCTTTTAAATTTAATTAACTATCTAACATACGTTTTGTTTTACAGAAACCAAATACTAATGAAGGCGAGCTACTGTGAAAAGAGAGAGATAGACCAGGGAAAACAACTAATATATCTGTTGTAAATGCACCTGATACTGCACCTAGTGATCTGTTGGTGCTGAATTTCCATCAAATTCTACACTTGGAAGTTAGTTTACATGTTATACTCCTAGTATTGCATCTCCTGATACTTCAACTGCTAATACTTCTACTGTTGTTGGTATTTCCTCGACAACTGGAGGCAGGGGAAGAGGAAGAGCAAGGGAGCGAAGCAAAAAAACACAACATTCACTTGAAAGTTATTTTCATGTTCAGCTCCTAATGCATCTGATACTCTATATGATGTACCTACTCTATCTGCTGCACCTAATTCATCTACTGCTACTCGAGGAAGGGGAAGAGGTGTTGGAAGCTCAACACCATATAAAAAGCCATAACTGATGTGAATGGGTGTGTTGTAGGCTGAGAATAGCTTCACAACTATTAATGTAAGTGTTGATGAACATTTATGCTATTATCTTAATGTACCTTAAACTAATTAAACTATTTTTTGTATAGCTTGGGATGCCAAGTAGCAGAATAGTATCCACTATATCATCAGCAAGGATAACAAGATCAGCTGATGTAATTGGTGATATTGGTTTCAAAACTGAAGTGGAAAGGAAAACAAACAATCACAACAAGAAGGCTTCAAGATATTAGAGACAAATCAAGGAAAGTTTATTCACAACCCTAAGAACCATGGAAATTATAGTGTTGATAGGGTCCTTTTATTTTTAGTTCTATCTAGAATAGAGTTTTCTTGTTATGAAGCTACTATCTGAAGTATTGTTAGAATTGTGGAATATTGGTATTCAAATATACCATTGTTTTCGATTTTGATAACTAATATTTAGTTATGTGTATGAAATGGTACTAAAAGTGTTATGTTGGAAACTAATGTTTGTTTTGTTATGTTTGTATGAAATGGTACTGGAAGTGTTATGTTGGAAACAAATATTTTGTTATTGTTTGGTATTAAAATGTACCATTGAAGTGATTTGTTGGAAATTATAGTAGTTTTCTTCATATGCTATTGGTTTGGATGTTGTGAAGTCGTGGGTAGTGTTCTAACTTCACTGCCAAGAGACTTCTTTCTTTTTGCCAAAATTTGCTCAAACAACAATAACAACAAGAGTTTTCAACAAAAAAATATACCAAAATGATGTTTCATTTTAATACAATACAAAAATGATGTTCCATTACAATACCAAAATGAGGTAGATAACCAAACCACATCTAACTTACCCTATCCGATATAAATGAAGTTGCATTTGATTTAGCCTATCATACAATACCTAAATGATGTTTATTACGACAACAACCAAAATGATGTTCTATTACGACAACAACCAAAATGATGGAATCCATTTGATTTTTCTTCAAGTTGCCAATCTGGATTAAGTTGCTAACATACACAACAACCATACAAACCATAATACATCAAATGAATTTTCTGCACCAGTTTCTTCTATTTTTTCCTTCATGCTTTTCTTTTTCGAATCAACATTGTGTTTTGAATCTTCAAGCTCATCTAGATGCAGCTTAAAGCACTCGTAATTTTCTTCTAACTATTTTATTTTATTTACTAATCTTGGAAGAATAAACTTTGATCTTTCATCAAATCTTTCCTTTTCTCTCCATTTGGAAAACTTGCAATTTGTGGCCTGAAATTTAAGGAATACAATAATGACCCAATCAACTAACTTCAATTTAACATTAATTTTCAAATTAATCGACCAAACTAGAACATGAACACATACCTCATAGTGAGGAAAAGACCTAGTCATCTTATGGGATCCCGATTCTAACAAAGAAGTTTGCATTTGCAGTAAAATTGTGACGATACGACTGGTCGTTTTGAGAATTTGCAATCCTCTTGGTAGCTTAAGGGAATGAGTGTCTTCGTATGTTATATTAGGACTTATGTGAATCATCGGCTTTGGTTTTCAGGTTATTCGAAATCGATTTCGAAGAACGAACTTCATTATTGAAGCTTTAAGTTGGAAGAGTTGACTAAGCTTGACCTTTTTGTGAATTTGACCCCAAAATAGAGTTTTGATGGGTCCAATACGTCCGGATGGTGATTTTGGACTTTGGCGTATACCTAGATTTGCATTTAGATATTTCTAGAAGGTCTCGACGCAAATTGGCAAAAATTAGAAATTTGAAGGTTTGAAAAGTTCATAAGTACGATCGAAAGTTGACTTTGAAGATATCAGATTCAGATTATGGTTCCTAAATTTGAGATAGCTTCATTATATTATTCGGGACTTGTGAGAAAAATTTGGGTTCATTCAGTGTAGTTGATATGTTTTGGCGCGAGTTTTGGAAATTTGGTAGTTCAAATTTCATATATTTTGATTTTGGGTGCGATTCATTATTTTGATGTTGTTATATGTGTTTTGAGGTCTCGAGAAGGTTCGTGTTATGTTATGGGACTTGTTGGTGTGTTTGGACAGGGTCCCGGGGGGCTTCTGCGTGTTTCAGATTGATATCGGATCATTTTTCTTCATGTTGTTATTGCTGGTTGTTGTTGGTTCTAGTGTGACCCCACCCGCAGCTGGTTTGTGCAGGTGCGATGGTCGTAGAAGCATCAAAGGAGTCTTAGGAGCAGAAGTACTGCAGGGAGCAGGAGTTTGTAGACGCAAAGATTTCTTCACATCTACGAAGGTGCGGATGCGGTGAGTCGAGCGCAGAAGTGCAGTTTAAACTCGCATCTGCGTGTGCGTAGATGCGGGCATTTTACTGCAGGTGCGAAGGCAGGCCTCCAGTGCTTATCCGTAGAAGTATGATATTTGTCTCAAAAGAGATGCGGCAGGATCGACTAATATGTCACATATGCGAAAGTGCTGGGCAGACTCGCGAGTTTGGATTCATTTCAACATTTCCAAGCTCGGATTAAGGTGATATTTGGAGAAATTTTCATCACAATGATTGGGGTAAATGTTCTACACTTGGTTTTGACCTTATTATATGAATCGATATTCATTTTAGGCTATTGGTTGATGAA
Organism: Nicotiana paniculata; assembly: GCA_005239505.1. Lineage (NCBI taxonomy): Eukaryota > Viridiplantae > Streptophyta > Magnoliopsida > Solanales > Solanaceae > Nicotiana > Nicotiana paniculata. The sequence continues at coordinate 49,162 of ML334365.1, forward strand.
TTTTAAAGAGAAATTGGGGGTTTTAGTCTAAAGTTTCATAATGTGAATTTTTGAGTTTTGAACATAGATTCGGAGTCGGATTTGAGTGAAACTAGTATGGTTGGACACATAATTGAATGGGTTGTCGGATTCCGTAAGTTTTGAGGGGTTCCGAGGCGCAGGACCGGGTGTGACTTTTGGCCGATTTTGGGTTTTGATTAAGGATTCTATCTTTATCATTTGGGATTGTTTCCTTGGGATTTATTTGATGTATTTGAATTTCTTTTGGCTAGTTTCGAGATGTTTGAAGGTTGGTACGTGCAGAATGTCATTCTTGGAGCATCGCTTGACTTGATCAGTATTGGGGTTTTCTCTTTCAAGGTAGGTAACACTTCTAAACTTTGTGTTGCGGGTATGAAACCCCATGTTACGTGTTATGTGATTGGTGTTGAGGTGACGCACATACTAGGTAACAGTGTGTGGGCGTGCACCGTGTAAGTTGTAATTCCGTTATTTTTGTGGTACTGTGTAGTCACCTAGTCTTACCTGTAACTATGAAACTTCTACGTTCCTGAGCGATTGAGTTGTGATCCATGTTAGAAACCATGTCTAGGTTACATACTTATCCTGTTGGGACACACACAAGTTATTTCTGCCGTTGAATTATCTTCTTTCATTGCATTGTATACTTTGTCATACGCATTCATATGCATATTATATCTCAGTCTCTGTATCATGTATTGACACATCATATCATCATTTTGGGCTAGTTTCATGGCATTGTGAGCCCGAGAGATTAGAGAGATTGATGACTGAGTAAGGCCGAGGTCTTGAGTGTGAGTGATATTATGGGATTGGGATGCACGCCGCAACATGTTATGTTGATTATATTATGGGATCGGAATGCACGCCGCAACAAGTTATATTGATTTGTGGCATGATTGGATTGATATAGAGTTTGGGCTGAAGGAGCCCCTCCGGAGTCTACACACACCCCAAGTGAGCGCGATTGATTATATTGAGGGATGGATCTTCCCTAGACACGGATCTTGTCGGAAGCATTTATATATATGGGATGGATCTTTCCCACGGGCTGGATTTGGACCTACTTAGTACTGAGTCATTGATGGTCAGTTGATGTATATATTCCGGGATAGATCTTCCCTGGGCCAGATTGGCCATATACAATACTGAGTGGTTGAGCATGATGAGTGGGAAGTGTGAGACAGTGAGATTGAGTACTCCGAGAGAGTGAGTACATGAGTTCATCACTGAGGTACATGACATTGACATACACATGTGACATACATGCATAGAGATGCACTTATTCCTCACGTTGTACGGTATCACGTCATTCACGACTTCTCACACATATTGCCATAAGAGTATATTGATATATGTTACACTGGCTTCATGGAAAGAAAAAGGGAACATCCTATTTATTGTTTAAAGGATTTTTTGGAATTTGTTTTTTCAAATTTACTCATATTTTCGATGATTTCAGTAAAGGATCTGAGTTTTCACTGATATACTTGAAAATAAAGATCTATTTTTTGGGATACTATGAATAGGCTGAGCATTTCATCTCTGGATTTCTTCTTTTTAGTACTTGCTTTACATTGTTACGAACATTTGTTAGATATTGGTGTTGGACCGACCTTTATTCTAGCTCATCACTACTTTCAACCTGAGGTTAAGTTTGTTACTTATTGAGTACATGGGGTCAGTTATACTCACACTACACTTCCGCACCTTGCATGCAGATGTTGGTTGCAGACGTTGCTGAGATTGACGACAGTTGGATTTGAAGATATACCTGCATTCCGGTTATAACTGCCTCTTGTTCATGATATCCTTAGAATATATCAATCTGTTTATCTACTTTTCGAACAGATGATGTAATAAATTCATACCGACTTTGTAAATTTTATTCCTATAAGATTATGATTTTTACTACCAGTCCTTGGGGAATGTATCAGATTCAGATATTTTGTTATTTTATTGCTTTATTAATTATTATAGGAATTGGTTAGTGGTTAAATTGGCTTACCTAGCGGGTTGGGTTAGGTGCCATCACAACGGGATACATTTGGGGTCGTGACAGATTGGTATCAGAGATCTAGGTTCATAGGTTCTACAAGTCATGAGCAAGTGTCTAGTAAAGGCTTGCGGATTGGTATGATGACGTCCATCTCTATCTTCAAGAGGATACAGGACATTTAGGATATACTTCAAATATTTTTTCCCTTATCGTGCGACATTAATTCAGCTTGAAGCGTAACTATTTGAATTCCTTCCACGGTTTCATATGCGCATGTAAACTCTCGATATAAGCTGTGCATTGATGGCTTGCGAATTCCGTGAATGAGGTGCAAAATGTGATTTTTGTGTTTTGATATGGGCCAGTCTAGAGGACTTGAGGCCGGGTTTCGAATGTAGCTTGAGCACAGAGATTTTGATTGTCTGAGCACGTGATTTTGCACTTATAAGTCTGGTAGCGTCCCTATTAGTGGAATTTGTTGCTCGATGAGTGACTGGATGGCTATATGATGAGTATGATGTGACCGCGGGAGGTGTTCGGATGGTTCAAAGTTGTTGAGAAGAGTTTGCATGAGATGTAAAAGGACTATTGAGTGCTTGATTTTTGTCTTGATTTGACGTCTAGTCTCGAGTTACGGGTGAGTTGAATGATCTTTTATGTTATTTAGTTGTGGAGTGAAGTAGGTTTTCATGTCATGTTATGAGTTCAGGCTGAGGAAGATTAAATGATTACGTAATAGTTATGATTATGGAAGGGTATAAAGGGATTTCAGTTTGAGGCAAAGCATGTGGGATATCTCCTGCGGGGTGCCCTGAGGTTGTGTTATCCCTATGTTGTTTTTGTAGAGAATTCTCCTTTACCAGCGAATTATATGTGTTGCAATTTGAGTTTGGACCGCTTGTGGGAGTTGACCTGACTGTTACAAGGGTGAATGCGAGATTTTCAGATAATTTGAAGTATTAGATGGTTTGTGGTACAAGAGCTCATAATGGATTTAGTTGAATCTCACTGCGGTATTATGGCAATAATAGAGTATGGGCATTGTGAGTTATGGTGTGCTTTGGTCTATGGTTTTGGGCCAAGTGGGGGAGTCTGCTATCGGCAAGTGGATTGCACGATTATGTGTTGTATCGATTTTGGTTTGAGGTAAAATGGTGAATCAGTTATGACTTGTAGAGGTTGAGATTGAGGATAATTCGGGTAAGGGAATTCTGGATACGGGTTGTATTACATTCTATGGGTATATGGAAAGAATGGAATGATTGAGTGGTTATTCGTGATGTGGTGTGAATGGAGTAGGAATTTTCTTGGTCGCGTTAAGGTGGGATTACTTATTAGGGTATAGGTGTGCTAATGGGACACAGGTTGTTCAGTTCGTCGGTTTAATTGAGATTGGAGTAGTGTGGATAACTCTCGAGAATGATTCTAAAGGATTCAAGATTTATATGTAGAAATTGGGAAATTTTCAAGATTTTTATGTGGTTAGAAATTGAGATTTACATTGGATGGTGTCAAGACTTGTGGCATTTCTATATCATTATAGGTTCTACATTTCAGCATTCAGGAAGGTAAAAGAAACGTCTTTAGATTCGCAGAAGGTCTCTTCAGAGTGGGTATGTTGTTTGTGGTACTTTTGGGGTGCTGGAAAGAGAATTCAGCGGCTTAAGGGCCTTAGGACGGTGTGGTTTTATGCTAGAGTTTTAGGGTGAGTTTTAGTTAAGGATCGTGGTGTTCTAGCAAGGAGAAGTATCAACTTGAGGGTAATTCGGAAGGGGCTATGAGAAATAGGGCAGCTTGGTTATAGGTTGTATCAGCATGGTAATGGAAATGATTGGCTCTCTTGGTTCTTACAACATGGTGAGTCTCTACAGGTGCTTCGTGGCAATGCTCTTGGGTTTTGGCGACATGTGTGGCTTGGTTGAGTTAGAGGGATTCAGTTCTGATAACTTGGTTATGTGCAAAGGGGTTTCAAGATGTCCTCAATAGTTTCCACCACGACTCAAGGCGTATATTTCCTACTAGTGTGTGGAACATGTTGTGTATTGTTATTTTCTCCTGGATTAGATCAAATGGAATATTTCTGATTGATCGGGTATGTATTCTTCTTGGGACTCGAAGTTGATTATGAGGTTCTTATACCCTACATAGGATGGCATAATAGGTGTGGTGTGTTGTGTAGGATTGACATTTGCATGCGCAAGGTGACGATTCGATTTTGAAAGGAAGATTATGAATTCTTAGGAATCATAGATGATTTCAGATGACTAGGTAAATGATATTACTATTTGGAATTGCTTGGTGACAGTGTACATTTCAGAAGGGGCACTGTGTTTTGATTTATGGATGCTTCATTGGTATTGTGGCACTCTCCTTGTTGATCGACTGTCGATATTAAAATTTTTCTATGTGGCACGTAAGAATTATAGAAGTATTCCTCTTGGGATGACCGTGTATGAGAGATGTGTAAGACAATCGGGCGGTGGAGTTGGAATCATTTATGGTGATTCGTGTGTTCTATGGATTTGGAGACTGGGAGTTCTTAGAAGCAAAATGTTTTGTGGTTGTGGACTGGGAAGTTGTGGCCAGAGCTAGCCAAATGACAACAAGTGTTATAATTCAGTCAACGTGGACCTTCAAATGGTTATTTATCTATTTGTGGGTAACCAGAGTTGATTTGGGGGTCCATTGGTAGGCCCAATGAGGATGTGTATTCTACACCGGGTCGGATTGGTTGGCTCCATATTGCTATGGTTGAGGGATGTGCCATTCAGTTGTTGTCGAGCTTATTCATGTTCTGAAATGATCTATGAGTAACTCTTCTATGCTACGGGAGTTGTGATTTTTTGGTTATATGCACACATAATGCGGTTTTATTGGGGCCTTATAGCGAAATTTGAGCGAGATGGGTATTTGGACGATGCACGACTGATTGCGCATTGAGTGATGTTCTTTCCGATCTATTGTATTGTGTTATTGGTTCCTCCGTGGTTATGGTGATGCACTTGGTGTACTTGATGTCGAATTGCGCGTGGTTATTGATTTTGAGCATAGTGGCCGAGGTATTTTCACGGACCAGTGTTTGGATGGGTTCACGCATTGCAACGAGGTTATGTTGAGATACGATCCTTTGTGTTAGACTCATGTGTCTTGGTTCTACTAGGTATGATGAGTTCGTAGTATTTCGGTTGTGGGGGTTCTTATTGAACTTGCATGATGGTTCTCTCGTTTGAGTCATTCGTTTCATGATTGAGTAAATTTGAAATGTTTCTCACTAGTGCACGGATGGCACGGGTTGTGGATTTAGATTGTATTGATGGGCATATCACTAGAGTGGTCGTGTTGGATGAGATGAGGTCATTGGACATAGAATGGGTGCTATCGAATTGATTACAACATGTTCGGAAGGATAATATCGGAAGTCGGCTTAGAAATTTGCTATAGTTCTTCTCGAAGGAGAGGAGCTCCATGACTTGTTGATCTGATAAGTAGTTATGAGTTTCTGTGTGTTTCTTTCATCATCGTCAGAGTACGAAGGTATTAGAATGAGGTTTTGTTTGATATGAGGTTTATTACCTGTATTAGGTTGTTTTGAGCATGCTACTGTGAGTAGAAACCTTTGCTACAAGTATCTGAGTTATGTGATATATCATGCGATTGCATCTTAGCTTATGGTTGCGTCTTGGTACAACTTGTTCAGACTTATACAATGTGTAGGTTGCAAGATTCAGATCTTATAAGAAACTCTTGATGTTGGAAATTGGATTATGTGGTTACGGGCTAATGTTAAAGTAATGATCTTCAGTTATATTTTGTTGTCGGGACTATATGGAATAGGGTGACGTGGGATCACCCCCGAGTTTGTGCATGTTAAGGTTACATGGTGGTTTGGTGGCTTTGGAACAATTCTGGGCATGTACGAGGACAAACGTAAGTTTAAGTGAGGGAGGATGTGACGACCCGACTGGTCGTTTTGAGCATTTGCACTTCTCTAGGTAGCTTGCGTGCATGAGTAGCTCCATATGATGTATTATGACTTATGTGAATGGTTGGTTTTGGTTTTCAGGTTATTCAGAATTGATTGGAAGAATGAATTTCGTTATTGAAGCTTTTAAGTTGGAAGAGTTGACCATGTTTGAATTTTTGTGAATTTGACTCCAGAATGAAGTTTTGATGGTTCCGATAGGTTCGGATGGTGATTCCGTACTACATCGTAAGCCAAGATTTTCATTTGGATGTTTCTTGAACGTTTCAACACAGATTGGCGAAAATTGAAAATTTAAATGTTCGGAAAGTTCTTAAGTTTGACCGGAAGTTGACTTTGAAGATATCAGATTCAGATTGTGGTTCCTGAAATTGGGATAACTTCATTATGTTATTCGGGACTTGTGTGCAAAATTTTGATTCATTCCGGGTTGATTTTATATGTTTTGGTACGAGTTTTTGAAATTTGGATGTTCAAAGTTCATAGATTTTGATTTGGGGTGCGATTAGTCGTTTGGATGTTTTTATGTGTGTTTTGAGGCCTCGAGCAGGTCTATGTTATGTTATGGAACTTGTTGGCATGCTTAGACGGGGTCCCGAGGGGCTCGGGCGTGTTTCAGCCTAATTTCGAATCATTTTTCTTCATATTGCAAATGTTGGTTGCTGCTGGTTCTTGTGTGACCGCACTTGCGGCTCATTTATGCAGGTGCGATGGTCGCAGAAGCGACAAAGGAGTCGCAGGAGCAGAAGTACTTCGAGGAGTAGGAGTCCACATAAGTGGATATTTCTTCTCATCTACGAAGGCGCGGATGTGGTAAGTTGAGCGCAGAAGCGATTGGCAGCGCAAAATTGCAGTGTGGACTCGCACCTGCGTGTGCATAGATGCTGGCATTTTACCATAGGTGCGAGGCCTCTAGTGCTTCTCCAAAGAAGCATGCTTTTGGTGGCAAAAGCGACGCCACAGAAGCGGCTAATGTGTCGCAGATGCAAAAGTGCTGGACAGAATGGTAAATACGGTTCGCGATTATAGCTTCATTTCAACATTTCCAAGCTCAGATTGAGGCAATTTTTTGAGCATTTTTCTTCACAAGGGGGTAAGTTTTCTACACTTGGTTTTGATCTTATTCTATGAATCTATCTTCATTTTTGGCTATTTGTTGATGAATTTTAAAGAGAATTTGGAGGTTTTAGCCTAAAGTTTCTTAATGTGCATTTTTGAGTTTTGAACATCGATTCGGAGTCGCATTTGAGCGATACTAGTATGGTTGGTCTCGTAATTGAATGGGTTGTCGGATATTTTAAGTTTTGATGGGTTCCTAGTCACGATCCTGGGTGTGACTTTTGGATGGTTTTTGGTTTCAATTAAGGATTCGATATTTTATCATTTGGAATTGTTTCCTTGGACTTTCTTTGATGTATTTGAGGTACTTTTGGCTAGTTTCAAACCCGTACGAGTTATGTACGTGGGTAATGGCATTCTTGGAGCATCGCTTGGCTTGCTCTGTATTGAGATTTTCTTGTTCGAGGTAAGTAACACTTTCAAACTTGGTGCTGAGGGTATGAAATCCCAAATTACATGTTATGTGATGGGTGTTGAGGTGACACACATACTAGGTGACGGGCATGTGGGTGTGCATCGTGTAAGTTGTAATTCCGTTATTTTTGTGGTACTGTGTAGTTACCTGGTCTTACCTGTAACCATGAAACTTCTACGTTCTTGAGCTATTGAGCTCTGATCCATGTTAGAAACCATGTCTAAGCTACATGCCTATCCTGTTGGGACCCACAACGGTCATTTCTGCCGTTGAATTATCTGATTTCATTGCATTACATACTCATTCATACACATTCATACGCATTCATATGCATATTATATCTCAGTCTCTGTATCATGTATTGACACATCATATTATCATTTTGGGCTAGTTTCATGGCATTGTGAGCCCGGGAGACTGGAGAGATTGATGATTGAGTGAGGCCGAGGTCCTGAGTGTGAGTGATAATATGGGAACGGGCTGCACACCGCAAAATTTTATATTGATTATATTATGGTATCGGATTACACGCCGCCGCATGATATATTGATTTGAGCCATGATTGACTTAATATAGCGCTTGGGCTGACAGAGCCCCTCCGGAGTCTGCACACATCCCCAATGAGCGGGGTTGATTATATTGAGGGATGTATCTTCCCTGGCCATGGATCTTGTATGAATCATTTATATACCTGGGGATGGATCTTCCCCACTAGCTGGATTTGGCCTTCAGTACTGAGTAGCTGATGGTCAGTTGATGTATATATTTCGGGATGGATGTTCTCTAGGACGTATTGGCCATATACATTACTGAGTGGTTTAGCATGATGATTGGAAAGTGTGAGACAGTGAGATTAAGTACTCCGAGAGTGTGAGTACATGAGTTCATCACTGAGGT